>LR753431.1:262232-326117 GCA_902729485.2 Mus minutoides | reverse complement strand
TTTTTTTTTTTTTTTTTTTTTTTTTTTTTTTTTTTTTTTTTTTTTTTTTTTTTTTTTTTTTTTTTTTTTTTTTTTTTTTTTTTTTTTTTTTTTTTTTTTTTTTTTTATATATAATTGTAGAGAGTATGAACAGTTGTCAACTCCTTTCTATTTTCTCCACTATTTGTTAACTCAATCTCTTCTTTTTCTAAGGAGAATAAGTTCTACCTACATATGACTGCAATCTCTCCAGAGAGTTCTGGGGGCTCTTAAAATGACTGCATGTTGCTCTTGAGTGATGTCAATATTTTCTAGACAGTCAACACTCTTGTTGCTGGAAATGGTCTTTGTCCTTGCAGTAAGGGCAACGTAAGACTGCATTTTTTCCTTCACTTTCAGAATGGGGCAGTGGTACTAAAGTTTTGACTTATGGGATGGAAGCAAAAGTTGATGCCATGTGACTTAGTTCTTTGTCAGCTTGACACAAAGTAGAGCTATTTGAGAAGAAGGAACATCATCTGAGATAATGCTTCCATGAGAGCCTGTGGAGGCAAATCAGTAGGGTCTTTTTTTTTTTTTTTTGATTGATGATTGATGTGAGAAGGTCCAGTTCATTGTGTGTAGTAGTACCATTTGGTGCATGGTTCTGGATAATTTATGAAGGTAAGTAGAGGAAGCTGTGGGTAAGAACCCATTAATTATCATTCCTATATAGCCTCTATTTCAATTTCTGCCATGAGTGTCTGACCAGAACTCCTTCCATGATAGAGCATAACCTGAAAATTGTGTAATGAAACCCTCTCCTCCCCAAGCTGTTTTTTGCTCAGTGTTTTATTACAGTCATAGTAGGCAAACATCTAAACCATGAATGTATGAGTGTCTTTAAATGGAGGAGTATTCTTATTTTCCTCTAATCTCTTGCTCTGTTGCAATGAAGTTGTGTTGCTTTAAGCTAAAGCAACACCTTTTTTTGTTTTTTGTTTTTCCAATTTTTATTAGGTATTTTCTTCATTTACATTTCAAATGCTATCCTGAAAGTCCCCTATACCCTCCTCCGACCCTGCTCCCCTACCCACCCACTCTCACTTCTTGGCCCTGGTGTTCCCCTGTACTGGGGCATATAAAGTTTGCAAGACCAAGGGGCCTCTCTTCCCAATGATGAACTACTAGGCCATCTTCTGTAGAGCAACAACTTTAGACTCAAATTAAAAATCATAAATGGAGATGTAAGACAATAGAAGGAGTCAATGGAGCTGTCATTCAAACATTTAACTGTCTAGGTAGACTTGAAAAGCATCTCAACACTGCATTCTTCATCTTTCTGAGTTCTATGGAGATCTTTTAAATATCTTGTTCAGTTTTTCTTCTAGGAGCTTAAATGTATACAAAAAGTTACATCAACTGCTCAAAAATCTGTCTACTCATCTGTCATCGGTTACTTCTAGGACAGTTTTGAATGAATGACTTTTCTCATTAGTGATCAGTATTTTCCAGCTTATTCAAATGCCTGATGACTTTCCATGGGATGCCAGATGTGAATATTATCTTGATTGTTGCTGGACAGTTTATATTTCTATAAATATCCTTGGACTTTGTAAGGGAGTTGCTCCAGGCCTGTTTTATTAGCCAGCTCTGGTGTATCCATGAATCAAAGGCTATTTTGGCAAGCTCTTTTGAATACTCTATCTGATGCTCTGTGTAAAAGGAGCCTTTTCACCCTGGTTAGGTATTGATGCACTATTTTCAGCCTTATATTGTATCTGAGGATTATGATTCTTATTACTGTTCCTTTTTGATGTTTTTCCCCCCTTGGTCTAGGTTAGATTCCATACCAACACATGTTGATCACTACTCCGCTAAGGATTCAGTGGAGACTCGCCATTGATCTTAAGTTCTTTCACATAGTCCTATATTCTTCTGGACTTTGCTGTGTAAATTCTAGTTCCTGTGTTCTTCCTGGACTTGGAGCACGGATCATCTCCTCACCTGTGAAACTCTGCTTTGGTATCCTTTCTATATATCCTTGCCTGGAAGCCCTCCAGGAATTAAGCTTTAAAAACATATAGAACTTGCCTTCAGTGTTTCCTGTCTTGCAGGGTCACTGGAATGTTGTTGTTGCCTCATTTCCAATGTCTGAGGGCTATTGTTTTCATTTGGTCTGGTTTTCCCCTTGTTTCCGGCAGGAGTGTACATCTGGCTCTTGTTATCTTATCTTGGCCAGAAGTGAGAAATGTTACATCAGAGAGGAATAAACGACTCTATTATTTAACCCATTGTGATTTAGAGTTTTCTGTCATTTCTGGTTAAACTGAATCTTAACAAGCACAGGGTTGATCCTTGGTTTACTTAGGACAGCTTCTAATTTCAACATAAAGAAGTTATCCTTTTCAGGACATCTACAGACTTGACCAACACCTGAAGAAGAAGGTCAAAGATCTGGATGAAAACTGAAAGCTCTGTCATTTCCCATGAGAAGCACGGTCTGAAAGCAGCCAAGTTTATTCTAGCTGGTGCCAGCTGACAAAGTCAAGTATACTTTCCACTTAGTGTGATTAGTTTCTCATTCATGATGACAGTAGTTGTAATTGGGTAAAAATGTGCTCCGCAGATTTCAAGCTTCTACTGCAGCTTAGGCACTAGGCTCAGATCTAACAATATAGGCACGTATACTGATCAAACTACATGTGTAAGGCAACTAACTTAGACGAAGGCAAGAGCCATCCAAAAGGAATGAAACAGAATCATCCACAAACGTTTCACAATTTGGATAAGGGACCTTATATAGATAAAGTCTTCTGTCATGTGAATAGCTCATGAATTTGGCTAAGAAGCTTAATGACAGCTTATTTGATTAAAATAAATCTGTTCTATTTTTTTTTCTTTTAATTAGGGATAATGCCTTTTCAACTCATGGTTCTGCAGTGAACCAAGTAATTTATACTTTCAGCCTAAAGAGGCTGTTCCTGAACAGGATATATTCACACAGATTAAAAGCTTTACTGATATCAATGCAATAGAGAAATATGTTGGACACAGTCCTAATGAATGACTAACATCACCACCAGTAGGCAAAAAATGACATTCTATTCCTCCTGATGAGAGCTAAACATTGTGGTAATTTTTTTTAATCACAATGTATTCATGAGGAATAATCATACAAATCCAATTGAAACACATCTGCAAAATACTGGCCAGGATTCACAAAAATCTCAATGTTGTGAAAGAGAAAATGAAAAAAAAAATGTAGAATCAGAGAAGCTTCTAGATTAATGGAAATCAAAGAAACTGACAAACTAAATGCATTGCCCAGTATTTTTTATTGGATTTGACCTTATAAAAATCAACAAACAAGAAGATGGCCTAGTTGGCCATCATTGGGAGGAGAGGCCCTTTGGTCATACAGACTCTATATGCCCCAGAATAGGGGAATGCCAGGGCCATTACGTGGGAGGGGGTGGGTACGGGAGCAGGGCGGGGACGCGGGAGGGTAAGGGAAAATTTCTGGATAACATGTGAAATGTAAATGAAGAAAATATCTAATAAAGAGAAAAAAATCAACAAACAAATAAAACACACAGCTACTGGAATATCATTGGAGACACTGAGCAAAATTGAGGTTGGAATGCAGATTTTCTATGTATTGTGTGCTTGTGTGTGTGTGTGTATGTGTGTGTGTGTGTGTGAGAGAGAGAGAGAGAGAGAGAGAGAGAGAGAGAGAGAGAGAGAGAGAGAGAGAGAAGCTGTCATTGCTCTAAGTTTCAAAGGCTTCAATGGTATTCCAAATGTATATCCTAACTTACTACTTTCTATTCTTTCTATTTACCTCTCCCATTCTTATGGCTGGTATTAAAAATAAGCTATGTGCACTTTGTCCACACCTTAGCTCTGTTGTATAACAGTGACTTCAGACATTGAAATACTCCATCCTGCAGGGAAGCTCCTTAAGGCAGAAGTAAACAACTCACAACAAGCTTCAGGAAGTTCTTGAAACTGACCGCATTCATTAGGACCTTCTCTCCCAAGACTGAACAGAAAAGGCTGTTGAGAGTCACTCTCACACAAGCCAGACTGCAAAGAAGATTCAGGGAACAAACTAGTTGCCTGGAACAAGCAAAAACCAGCTGAGCTGCCTGCAAGAGGTTCAAAATAACTGATACATTTGGATAGGACTCTCTCCAATCTGTTGAGTTACTTATAGGCTGCGCAGTGTGCTCAGCCAAAGTCAGTTATTATCCTTTTGAAAAATGTCTATTTAGTTCTTCATTTATTGATTGGACTTTTTTCATTGTGTGTTTAATTTTTGCAGTTCTTTATATATTCTGGATACTAAACCCCAGTCCAAAGAATGTTTACTAATTCTATAGGTGTTCTCTTCAGTAGTTATTTTGCTATATATAAGCTTTTAAAATTAATGTAATCCTGTCAATTCTTGGGGTTATTTCTTGTACCATTGGAGTTCCCCTTTTAGGAAATTCTTATACTCTCTCTCTCTCTCTCTCTCTCTCTCTCTCTCTCTCTCTCTCTCTCATGCATTCACAAGACTGCTCATGTGTGCAGGTGCCTGCAGAGGTCAAAGGAAAGTGTCTGATTCCCTGCAGTCTGATTCCCTGCAGCTGAAGGAACAAGTAGTTGTGAGCAACCCAAGATAAATGTTAAGTACCAAACTGGTCCTCTGTAAGAGTAGCAAGCACTCTTAAACTCCAACCCTGAATTTTGTATCTAAAACACCGGGTGGTAAACATTTAGATACTAGTAATGATTATAAAAGAGACCTTTTCAGTATTGCCTTTATAATATGTGTCTAAGATGCCCCCCACAATGAACAAGGAAATACACATTGAGGAAATATTTCACTAACAATTTGTTTGCCTTCTTAGAAATTAACTTTAAAGTACCTTCCAATGTAATTTAACTATAGTACACTACCTTTGGTCAGAAACATAGATAGCATTGTGTCTGACTTCTCAAAGAAGCCATCCATCTTCTTTGGATATTACTTCCAGCACTGTATTTACTATAAAATGGGCAACAGTTTATGCCACCATTCTTTGGTCCTCCCACTGACTACTAGAGAGCAGAAAACATTCTAAGGTTCCCAGCTTTCTTTAACCTCCAAAGTGACCCAGGCAGATTTCAACAAAGGCTGCCACTTAATACCATCCTCTTCCTTTACCTATTTCTTGCTGGTCCTATTTCTGTAAAAAGCAAAATATCTCTGAAAGGACCTGCCACTTGTTTCCAGTTCTCAGTGGAAGAAAGAGCCACCTACTCTAGCATGCTATATCATGTTTTAGAGATGAATTAAAAATATGGAATGTTAGGAACCATGATACTGTTTGGGACCACTGAAAATTTAGACTGTGGGAGGTCATCAGGACAAAAATTTCAGAATGGCTCTATAGGCCAAAGTGAACTGTTAGCAGCAACAAAAGAATCATATCTTGAGTCAAATCACCGAAGTAGTCTGTTTCAATGCTACTCCAAGAATTTCTTAGCCTCTCCCTGAAAGTTTCAATATGCACTTGGCTCATTGCTGCCAGCACACAGTAGACAACAAGCAAGATATTCACTACTAGTCAGTTTCATTGCTGAGACAATTTTTTTCTCGTGTCCCAGTGGCCAAGTGAGTGCTCTTTAGTTACTCCCAGCATTGTGTTTGGAAGGAATTATGATGGTTGAGAGCACATACGTTTGAACCAGACCGATCAGGAATTGAAGCCTAGCTTTACAATGTTCCAGCACAGAACCTAAGTTTCCTTTTTTTAAACGAAGAAGAAATAGTACTAACTAAATGAACAAACTAAATACTGGGTAGATGAAGCAATTAGTAGTCAAGTCCTCAGTAATTGTAAGTAAGCAATTAAAGATAGCTTCTATTGATAGTCAAATTTGGGTTTCTTTGCTCTTAGCATGAATATGAATAGTAACAGATCTCCTGACTACTTACTGCACCCTTAATATTAATAATCTGTTTTATGTCCTATTTGAGATCTTATTCCTAGTCTCTTAAATCTTAGTAGTGCGTGGATTATTATCTCAACTAAATTTGGGCCTCTGGCTTCTACTCAATCACATTTCTCTGCCAGAATGACGTGGTCCAGTTAGGCAGGTCATACCCTAGCTGACATTGTGCCACTCCTACCCATGCTATGTATACTACAGGCCAAGTAGAGTTTTGCTATTTGATGACAACTGGGAACCACTGCTAATTCTTAAAGATGGAAAAATGACATGAATGCTTTTCTCAAACGGGATTTAATGCCAAAAATGATCTTTATGCTTTTAGTTGATTAAACTGGCAAGAATTAGTAGAACAATTTAACTTGATTGGTATACTACATGGCAGGCACTTCCTAGCTTAATAAATTATATATATATATATATATATATATATATATATATATATATATATATATATATATATATATATATATATATATATATATATATATATATATATATATATATATATATATATATATATATATATATATATATATATATATATATATATATATATATATATATATATATATATATATATATGTATGTATGTATGTATGTATGTATGTATGTATGTATGTATNTATATATATATATATATTTACACACACACACACTTTTTGGAATCAGCGATAGTATAGGGATTTCCTGTCTGCAGATGGGATAGATATGTAGGTGGGATGGGTGGGATGGTCTCTGGATGGCATTACTGTTTTTTGTCCCTGTCTTTCCTATAGATAGGAACATGTATGGGCTAAAAATTTTAGGATGCGTGGGTGGTCCCATCACTCAACTAGGAGCCATGACTATATACTGGAGATGACCTCTACAGGTTCTATATCTTTTTGTTGTTTATTTTCGCTTAAGTCATCACCATTGAGTTCTGGGAGCCTCTAGCTTCCCTGGAGTCTTAGTGGCTACCCCAAGTACACCATTCCTCACTACTTCATGTTTCTATTCAATTTCCTCATCCTCTTTAATTTCTTTCTTTACTTATACACTTATCCAGTATCCAGTGGAGAGTTGTTCAGCTTTCATGAATTTGTATGCTGTCTGTTATTTCTCTCAATGTTGATAGCCACATTCAATAAGTGTTTGTGTGTGTGTGTGTGTGTGTGTGTGTGTGTGTGTGTGTATTTATAATTTGCCTTGGAGGGATGTAGCTTAGGGAAAGCACAGGCTGTCCTGCATGACAACAATGCACTGGGGAGGCCTGAGCTAGCTTGAATAGGATAAAGACCTTGCTGTGAGTTGTATCAGGTCAGCTCCTGTCTGAGTTTTGAGGGAATCACTAATATTTACCTAGCACTACAAGACAATCTATGCAAATTCATATCACCATCTCAGAAAGATTTATTTTTGTCAGGGCATCTATGTGTTATAGGAAATGATATGGGCCAGATATGTGTAGTTGTGCGGAACTACTGCTACTACTACCACTACTCTACTACTACTACTACTACAAAATTTGTTAGTCTCTTCAGAGACAAGGAAAAAGAGGCCAAGAAGTCAACACAGACCCCCAAAATGTCTCCCCTTTTGTGTCATTATTAACAAGAATAAGAATGCTCCATGGCACAAATGGGAGACAAAGGAAGTTTTCAAAAGTGGATTTCATAGTTTAGGGACCAGAGATGCTCAGCTCCCTCGCCTATATGCTGCTGGAATCTGCCAAGCTATTTAAACTCTGTAAATTACAGTTGAAATCCTTACAAAATGGAGTTTTAAATAAGTAGCTGCACTTAAAGACTGCTATGAAATTTAAAATGAGAAAAGCTGATGTTGTATTCTGGAATTGGTGGGTTATGACAGCTGTACAGTCTGGTGAACATACTAAACCCCACTATACTGAATGCCTTTAAAGGGTAAACTCTACGATCTGACACTTCTATCTCATTAAAAATTACATGAGAGTACGTACCTAGAACAACATGTGACAGAGTCAAAGCTTTATTTATACATGGTAACAAAAATTACTAAATTCTTGTTATGTGTTACATTTATCATTAAATGATGATGGTGTTGGTGAAAGAGATAGCAAAAATCATCTCTAGTAACTCTGACAAGATTTGGTCTCCACAAACATTTCAATCAATCAAGAGGAAGACATGAAGGGCTGGGGTAGAGCACTTTCTCAGCATACCCTAAGGTCCTATATCTCATCCCAAATAAGGAAGCTGGGAAGTGGGAGGAGGGAGGGCTATCTATGTACCTATCTACTTATCTATGTACCTATGTACCTATCTAAGTATCTACCTATGTATCTATGTATCTATGCATCTATCTATGTATCTATGCATCTTGTATCTATGTATCTATCTATGTATCTATCTATGTATCTATCTATGTATCTATCTATGTATCTATCTATGTATCTATGTATCTATGTATCAATGTATCTATGTATCTATCTATGTATCTATGTATCAATGTATCTATGTATCTATCTATGTATCTATCTGTGTATCTATCTATGTATCTATCTATGTATCTATGTATCAATGTATCTATGTATCTATCTATATATCTATCTATGTATCTATCTGTGTATCTATCTATGTATCTATCTATGTATCTATGTATCTATCTATATATCTATCTATGTATCTATCTGTGTATCTATCTATGTATCTATCTATGTATCTATCTATGTATCTATCTATGTATCTATCTATGTATCTATCTATGTATCTATCTATGTATCTATGTATCTATCTATGTATCTATCTATGTATCTATGTATCTATGTATCTATGTATCTATCTATCTATCTATCTATCTATCTATCTATCTATCTATCTATCTATCTATCTATTACTATCTCTCTCTCCCTATCTATCTATCTATCTATCTATCTATCTATCTATCTATCTATCTACCTATCTATCATCTATCTATTCAATCATCTGGAAGTCTTAAATACAAGGCCGTAGCTCCTTAAAAATTAAGAACATGTAGCAATTAAGTTAATATTTAGAAGAACTTTGAGTTGATTGGCAAGTTCAAACTTCAAGGAAGGGAAAATGCCATTTTGAAAAAATATTACAAAATTTTTCTCTACCCCACCCCTAATGACAGAAATAGAAGCTGCTTTAATCATTACTCTTTTCAGAGTGAATAGATTGGATTTGAGGGTTCATTTTCTCCACTTTAGTTTTTCATGTAAGACCAATTACAATTTTTTTTTCCTCTGCACTAGGTCAGGGACTATCTAACAATGTACAAATAGGCTGACTCACCTAGAAAGCCAGGTATTTATCGTATGTCAGATGTATAACAACCAAGCAGGGATTTTTGGTTTGGACGGCTATGGACTTTCAGAATCATACGGGATTTATTTAATAACATTTGAAAGCCAAAGTGCAATGTGTCAAATTTTTGTACATGAGTGGTAACAGGAAAAGGAAGAGACAATAATGTAATGCCATAGTTGACTTAGTTGACATACTTAATGGCTTTAATTATTAGAAAAAATAGCTATTCTGCAATCCAAAGGATGGTCCCAACGACTGCGGCTGCCAGGGATCCATCCCACAATCAGTCACCAAACATAGACACTATATCATATGCCAGCAAGATGGTGCTGAAAGGGCCCGGATATAGCGGTCTCGGGGGAAAACATACCAATCCCTGGCAAACATGGAGGTGGAAGCTCACGGTCAGCTTTTAGATGGAACACAGGGNGAATAATTTACTATTTGTTCCCTTTTCTCCTCATTTCTACACCCCATTTACTATTTCATTTACCTAATAAGCATTGATTCTATTGCAATTAATGTGTACTCCTCAGTCTGTCTTCTACAATGTGTGAGTTACTGTTCTATGTGGATGTATTTCCAATATATGCAATAATATGCATTTATAAATTTTTATTTATTTGTTAAAAAAAAAGAAAAAATAAAAAATAGCTATTCTGTTCTTGGTGGTAAAAGAAACTTGGATCAAAGATCCTATTTGGTAATCACCTCATTTTCACTCAAAATACTGACAAATTATGTTATTAGATAGTCAACATTAAGTAGATATTTTGAATATTCATAAATTTTCTAGTAAAATTTAATTTCTGTACTTTTTCTAATGTGTATCACCCAAGGTACCATGGTCTCAGGGTAATATAAATTCTGTTTGCAAATTTATAAAGATGTCCATAGTAACTGATAAATGTACAAAGTTGCTCCAAGTGCAAGATGAATAGATATATAGTTAATCCAGTAGTATAAAAAAAGTGAATTGACAACCACTCTGGAAATCAGTCTGGCGGTTCCTCAGAAAATTGGACATAGTACTACCGGAAGATCCTGCAATACCTCTACTGGGCATATATCCAGAAGATATTCCATCTGGTAATAAGGACACATGTTCCACTATGTTCATAGCAGCCTTATTCATAATAGCCAGAAACTGGAAAGAACATAGATGTCCCTCAACAGAGGAATGGATACAAAAAATTTGGTATATTTACACAATGGAGTACTACTCAGCTATTAAAAACAATCAATATATGAAATTCCTAGGCAAATGGATGGATCTGGAGGCCATCATCCTGAGTGAAGTAACCCAATCACAAAAGAACTCACATAACATGTACTCACTGATATGTGGATATTAGCCCAGAAACCTAGACTACCCAAGATACAATTTACTAAACACATGAAACTCAAGAAGAGGAAGATCAAAATGTGGACACGTCACCCCTTCCTAGAATTAAGAACAAAGCACACATTGAAAGAGTTACAGAGATCATGTGTGAAGCTGAATCCAAAGGATGGACCCAATGACTGCGGCTGCCAGGGATCCATCCCACAATCAGCCACCAAACATAGACACTATAGCATATGCCAGCAAGATAGTGCTGAAAGGGCCCAGATATAGCTGTCTCGGGGGAAACTATACCAATGCCTGGCAAACATGGAGGTGGAAGCTCACAGTCAGCTATTAGATAGAACACAGGGTTCCCAAGGAAGGAGCTAGAGAAAGTACCCAAGGAGCTGAAGGGGTCTTCAACCCTATAGGTGGAAGAATAACCATGAACTAACTAGTACCCCCTAAGCTCATGTCTCTAGCTACATATATAGAAGAGGATGGCCTAGTTGGCCATCATTGGGAAGAGAGGCCCCTTGGACATGCAGACTTTATATGCCCCAATACAGGGGAACGCCAGGGCCAAGAAGTGGGAGCAGGTGGGTAGGGGAGCAGGACCGGGAGGGGGGAAGGTATAGAGAACTTTCTGGATAACACTTGAAATGTAAATGAAGAAAATATCTAGTAAAAGTTGGAAAAAAAAGAAAAAAAAAGAAAAGTCAATTGATGTGCCTCTTTGTCAAATACAATAGATAAGCATGATTCTCGTTAACATCTGGCTATCATCCAATTTCTCCTCCAAACCCAGGGGTGAAAGTAGTTGCATGATTAATGGGTAGAAATGACTACTCCCTCCATTTTATCCTCCTACATTTTAACAAAAAAGGGAGTTCAAATAGCTAGCATGTAACTCCCTTCTGGAACCCTGTTCCCATGAGCATCTAGCCATCCCCACCCTAGTTAAGCTTTTCATTACATGTTTCCTCCCCCCAAGGCATCCCTCCATTATCCTTCTCTAATACCCTTATCAGCTATTCCAGTCCATGGGAAAATATTTTCTGGAGATCTATCTATCTATCTATCTATCTATCTATCTATCTATCTATCTATCTATCTATCTATCTATACATATCTCCAGACATATATCTTGTAGTGGGTAAAACTCTGCAAAATAAGGTTCAGAGCAAAGTACATACTAATCATATCTCAACGGACTTAGAGGCCAGTAAAGGAGACTAATAATAGTGTGAGTAACATTGACAATAACAATTGTAGTATGGTAGTGACGATCAGCTACTTATTGAATGTTTAATGTGTGTTAAACTTGTTATATACAACATCTCATTTAATTTGCATTCTAAATATTAATTTATTAATTCCTTCCACAAACAAATCAGGCCAAGCTCTTCTTCTTCTTCTTCTTCTTCTTCTTCTTTTAAGCAAAAGAGATGGAAAACTTGGTCCATAAACGCAGGAGGAAAATCAAAGGAATCTTGAAAGTTAAGCCAAAATGTTTTTGTTTGTTTCCTGGTTTACTAAGAGAGAGAAAAACAAAACAAAAACAAATTTTTTGTTAGATATTCTTTATTTTATTTTTATTTTATGTATGTAAATATTTTACTTATATGTGCATGTCTGGTACCTGTGGAAGTCAGAATAGCATACCAGATCAAAAGAGGACATCAAATCCCATGGAACTGGAGCTATGGATGGCTGAACCATGCAGGTGCTAGAATCAAACCTGGTTCCTCTGTAAGAGCAGCAAGTTTTCTTAACCACTAAGCCATCTCTCTAGCTCCAAAAATGCTTTTCTAATGTTGAAGGCAGATTAAGTAAAATGAACATAGAAAGTCTAGGTCCTATCTCAAAGGACTGCTGACCTTGAAACAAGAGAATGGTTAAAGGGGGAATATGAAAAATGGAGATTTTTGATTGTGAACAACCCCTCCAAGGAGCTATGCAGGAGAAAGAGTTGAAACTGTGTATTGGGAAGAATACCCAATAATTAATGGGAAAGATTTTGCTTTATGGAGGTCAGCATATTTAATGATCAAAGCAATCCTTTGAGAGTACTATTATTTTCTTTCTTTTTCTTTTTTTATTAGATATTTTTTTTACATTTCAAATGCTATCCTGAAAGTTCCCTATACCCTCCCCCTGCCCTGCTCCCCTACCCGCCCACTCCCACTTCTTGGCCCTGGCATTCATTCCCCTGTGCTGGGGCATATAAAGTTTGTAAGACCAAGGGGCCTTCCTAATGATGGCCGACTAGGCCATCTTCTGCTACATATGCATCTAGAGACAAGAGCTCTGGGGGTACTGGTTAGTTCATATTGTTCCAATTTCTCTAGCTCCTCTATTGGGGGCCCTGTGTTCCATCCTATAGTTGATTATGAACATCCCCTTTTGTATTTGCCAGGCACTGACATAGCCTCACTCAAGATAGGTATATCAGGGTCCTTTCAGAAAAATAGATCTTCAAGTCACAAATGGAGGAGCTGAGGTTTAGAATGTTTAGGACATATATCTAATTCAGAGAGTCTTAGCCTTGCCACTGCTAAATGGTTGGGCTTGGGCAGTCCTGTATTGTATGACTGTGCATTATAAGGGCTTCAGTACTCTAGCAGCTAGATGTTTCACCACTTGTGACAAGCAGAAATATATCTAGATATTGATGAATGTTTCCTGAGACACTTCTTGTTGAGAACTACTTAAAACCCATCTAGTAAATAGTAGAGGCAGGACTTAAAAGACTTATTTATTATTAGAGAGTTTTTTCATTTACATTTCAAGTGTTATCCAAAAGTCCCCTATATCCTCCCCCCGCCCTGCTCCGCTACCCTCGCTCTCCTGCTACTTGGCCCTGGCATTCCCCTGTATTGGGGCCTATAAACATTGCTATACCAAGGGCCTTTCTTCCCAAATAATGGCCAACTAGGCCATCTTCTAATACATATACAGCTAGAGACATGAGCTCTGGGGGTTCTGATTAGTTCATATTGTTGTTCCATCTATAGGGTTGCAGACCCCTACAACTCTTGAGTACTCTCTCTTGGGGACCCTGTGTTCTGCCCTATAGATGATTGTGAGCATCCACTTCTGCATTTGTCAGGAACTGTCAAAGCTTCCCAGGAGACAGCTATATCAGGGTTCTTTCAGCAATGTCCTGCTGGTGTATGCAGTAGTGTCTGTGTTTTGTGGCTGATTATGTGATGGACCACCGGGTGGGGCACTCTCTGGATGGCCAATCCTTTCATTTTAGCTCCAAGTCCTCCTGCCTTTGTTTCTTTTAACATGTGGATCAGACATGTAAGTGAGTTTCCTTGTCTTTCCAAATAAATGTGTGGTCATTATGGGGAAAAAAAAAAGATTTATTTACCGACTCCAACAAAAGTCTATGCTCTCAACTATCCTCCTCAATTGGACTTCCATGAAGAAGACTTTCCCTACCATGATTTAGGTACCCCTGAGTCCCTTGGAAATGGAAGTGTTCTCTGGCCACTAGAATTGAATGCATGTTAAAACTCACAGATTCATTTTATTTGCTCTCTAATATGAATTCCTCCTAACATCTTTCCTTACTGGGATTTGAATAATTGTTCTTTTCTCCTCTTTCCTTCTCTCCTCCCTTCCTCTCTCTTCTTTCTTTCTTTCTTTCTTTCTTTCTTTCTTTCTTTCTTTCTTTCTTTCTTTCTTTCTCTCTCTCTCTCTCTCTTTCTTTCTTTCTTTTTCCTTCCTTCCTTCCTTCCTTCCTTCCTTCCTTCCTTCCTTCCTTCCTTCCTTCCCTCCTTTTCCTCTCTCCTATTATTTTTCTCTGTCCCTCACTCACATGGGTCACATTTTCATCTGGTCATCATAATGAATGAAAGGGGTTTTTAAACATTCTTCAGAGTTTAAACCTCATTTCCAGCGTGTGCCTTGGTCTCCCCACAAGAGATGCAAAATTTAGACTATACTATTCCTAAGGTGGCCTTCTGCCATGACATCTGTCCTACTTGTTTAAATACCCTCTGTGTTTTCATGAGGTAAACATTTCAGGAAGGGAACAAGGGATGTTTAAGAACTTCCAGTTTGGAAACTGGTGCCAAGTTCCTAGGCTGAGTTTGTTTTGTGTCATATTTCTTCCAAACTGTTTTTTTCCACTGCTAAGGACTAAGGGCCAATCTGGCTTGGGCTGCAGGTGGGCAAGTTAGGGCAGCAGTTCCACCAGGTCAGTGGTTCAGCGCCACCCTGGGAGCATGGCAGAAAATTATTATCACCTCTCTTGAGATCAGCTGTCAGAGCTCCTTATCTCAGAAGGTTGCCATTGACCTGAGAGGTGACCTGAGATCCCTGATGGGCAGGCAGGTAGCATTGTGAAGCTAGCTGCTGGTAGGACCAGCAGCTGTTTATTGGGGGGGGGGGGCAGGGAGTCTGCGAAGTGAGGATTTGGTTTTTTTTGATGTTGTGAATACTATGTGCATATTTCAGGGTTGGTTCAGAGTCCTGTCATTAATCTTGCAGACTTCATGGAGGCTGTGATGGAGCAATTCCAACTATAAGCCTGGGGCTTGTCATATGGCTATAAATAGGGGAAGAAGGGATCTAGCTCCTTATCCTTAGAGGAGTGGAGCTGGGAAGATCCTCCTGTTATTGGAGCTCAATATCCTTTAAATTTTCTTTAAAGCATGAAACTCAGGAAGAAGTTAAATTATTCTGGACAAGTAACTGGAGCCACAGCTCCTGAGTTTTTGATAATAAATTTTACTAGGTCACTCAACTCCCTGTCACATGCTTCAAAAAGCAGCCCATGTTAAGTACTTGGAGCCTCTGTAGGATTTCCCACTGCTACACCTCCCTCTGCTTTTTTTTATGAGTTCTTTTTGGTACCTCTGTGGCTTGGGAGAGTAATATTAGTATCTATGTGGCTAGACAGGTTTGGGAACATATTTTAGTTCACGGTGTGCCTAAATAGGTTTTTAAGAAAAACAAATGTTGCTCACCGAATATGTGGCTTTTCCTCTGTATGCTTGGTTAATAATTCTTCAATTGTATTACAAAGACCATGTTTAACTCTGGCTTCTTCCCTTCATTGAGCTTTATGAAATTTAAGTCTCCATTCTTACAGCAAATAGGCCCCGTCTGGGGAGCCTGTTTCGACCTGTGCTTTCCTTTTGTCTCTCTCTGGGGAAACCTGGCTCCTGAACCCTGGTTGTCTCTTACTGCATTCCCTGCCCCATAGCATGTTTCTCTATAGCTCCCTTCTTTGCTCATAGATTTATTGGCATTTGTCCCAGCAACATGGGTAAAGGACAGAAATCATTGACTCGTGTCAGCTCTGTGAGAGAACCCAACTAAAGCAGGAGAATGCCAAGTCACTACAATTACTTGAACGAGCAAAAACCTGCACAGGGACAGAAACCATTATTTCCTTGATATAAATGATAATAAATCACATACATTAATCTTTCTGTAGGTTTAAGAAGCATTTCTTTTGATTTTTTTTCAAAAATAAAGTAGTAACTCCACAGTATGTTCTTGCTGTGGTCACAGACCACATTAGTGTCACAAGGGACAAATGTACTTGGCTGATTTTTTTTCCAGTGAATCAAACTTTAAAATCTGTTTCATATGAAAAGAGACCCCCAAGATGTTCCAAACTCTGTTTTTCATTCAACAAAATTCATTGGGTAGGAAACAGATGACCTTGGAGAAACCACTGAGTTGTTCTTTCTCCTTGAATACCACAGAAAATCTTTGGGAGGTTTAAGTGTTCCACAGAGAAAAGCTAACTCCCAGTCTACCTCAGTGATATGGATTCCACTTGGCTTGAAGATGGATGCTTTTGAATGGGATCAGTGGGAACTATGCAATGCTCTGAAGGGGTAAGAGGAATGTGAAGAAAAGGAACTAGCACTCTTTTTCTGAGCATTCAAAGAGTAGAAGCATGATACATTCATCTACATAGAAGCCAAGCTCCACCAAGTCAGGTTAGTTCAGGTGAATGTTAATGTGTGTTCTATAAGATAGACTCATACAGAGAAATTTAGCATCTCAACCCCAGACATTGTAAACTTCATTTTCTCTACACTAGAGGTTTTGGACATGCCACCCAACAAACAAGGAGCCTGGTATTTGTTCTTTATGTCTTTCATTTCAATCCACCTTATTTTCCTCCTACCAACTCAACCTTCCTAAAGATTTTTTTTAATCATACCATACCATATCATACAAATATCTCTACCTTAGGGGGTCTTATGTTCTGTGCTTTAAGACTTCTAACCATCTACATTACCAGGCAGGTAAGCACTCCACTGTCTCTCCATTTAGGAGAGGCCTGGTGCTTGCAATGCATTTGTACTGCCTACAGTGTCTGCACCAATGTGTAGTTCCCTGAACACTTTCATAAATGTTTGCTAGTGGATTTGAACCACGCATTACGCAGTGAGGAAAACGGAATAGAGAATCTAGCATAGTATATCCACCTCTGTAATCTTTTTAAGTGGAAGAGGTCATTATAATTGGACAGGTGCCACATTTGCTAAAATAAAAACCCCACAGAAAAGATGACAGTAAATCCAATTTCTGCAAAGTGTTGCACGTTTTTCTCATTGACTTTTACTAGTGTGCAATAGAGATGCTGTGCAATTAGTTTTGTTGAACATTCTTGGAAGATTTCCATTAATATATGATCCTCCTCTGAAATAGATATCAAATAACTTCTCTGACACATATTCACTAACTTCATCCCCATATTCTTAAGTCCACTTCACTGAATTCCATATAGTGAGTGGCCTGCAAAAAGGGAAAGACTTGCTTGGAGCTGTAAGATATGATATGATCCCTCCCCAAACTTCTCATCACAAAGGAAAACCAGGCTTTCCTTAATCATGAAGTTCATTTATTTAGCCTTTAATAGACAGAAATATTAGGAAATATTTTTTGATTTTTTATTATATATTTTCTTAATTTACATTTCAAATGCTATCCTGAAAGTTCCCTATAACCCCCCACCGCCCTGCTCCCCCACCCACCCACTCCCACTTCTTGTCCCTAGCTTTCCCCTGTATTGGGGCATATAAAGTTTGCAATACCAAGGGACCTCTCTTCCCAATGATGGCCGATTAGGCCATCTTCTGCTACATATGGAGCTAGAGTCACGAGCTCCGGGGGTTGTGGTTAGTTCATATTGGGTTGCAGACCCCTTCAGCTCCTGGGGTACTTTCTCTAGCTTCTCCATTGGGGACCCTGTGTTCTATCCTATAGATGACTGTGAACATTCACTTCTGTATTTGCCAGGCACTGGCATAGCCTCATATGAGACAATTATATCAGGATTCCTTCAGCAAATTCTTGCTGTCTTATGTAATATTGTCTGGGTTTGGTGACTGATTATGGGATGGATCCTTGGGTGTAGTAGTCTCTGGATAGTCCATCCTTTCATCTTAGTTCCAAACTTTGTCTCTGTAACTCCTTTCATGGGTATTTTATTCCCTATTCTAAGGAGGAATGAAGTATCCACACGTTGGTCTTCCTTGTTCTTGATTTTCTTGTGTTTTGCAAATTGTATCTTGGGTATTCTAAGATTCTGTGCTAATATCCACTTATCAGTGAGTGCAACAGACAATGATATGATGCTGTCCTAGTGGTATGAGTTACTACTCACTGGGGTAGAAAAAGAAAGGCAATTGATTTGTTATTATCTGGTCTGTGTCAAAGCATATTTTCTTCACTCCAAGTATTCTGTTCAGAATTGTCTAAGCACCAAGGATGAGGTAGGGAGTTGCTATGATTATGGACATGGGTAGGAAGAACGACAAGTGTGGGGATGAGATACTTGGTTCAGAGCCTCAGCTATGCCACTTGAAGGAAGCCCAAGGATGTCTCTTAACCTTTCAGATACTTTCTTCTAAGCACCTTCATATTTAATGAGAAGAATATTCCCAGTTTTGTCTTGAAAGTATTTTTTCCAAATTATAATTTATAACATGGGTGCTGGATCCAATCTTCCCAAACTTGAAATTTTATAATCTTTCAAAAAAATGAATATATAATTTATGCATATGGGCATATGGGTTTTATTTTTTTTTTTTACCTTTTCTCCTTCCAGTCCCAGTCCCCACCTTGCCTCTGCCCCACCCCCATCCACCTCTCCTTCATTTCTATTAAAAAAAGGGGCAGGCTTCCCAGGGATTTCAATCAAACATGGCATATCAAGTTGCAGTAAGACTAGGAATCTCCCCTCCTATTAAAGCTGGACAAGGCAACCCAGTATGAAGGAAAGGTTTCCAAAAGCCAGCAAAAGAGTCAGAGACAGCCCCTGCTTTCACTGATAGGAGTCCTACATGCAGTCTAAGCTACACAACTGCAACATATATACAGATGGCATAGCTCAGTGCCATGCAGGCCCCCTGGTTGGCAATTCAGTCTCTGTGAGCCTGAGCCCAGGTTAGTTGATTCTGTGGGTTTTCTTGCAGTGTCCTTGACCCCTCCGAATCCTAAAATCCTTTTCCTCTGTCTTTTGCAGGATTCCTCAAGCTCCACCCAATGTTTGGCTGTGGGTCTTAGCATTTGTTTCCATCAGCTGCTGGATAAAGCCTTTCTGATGACAATTAGGATTCTGTAATCTTTAAAAAGCACATTTGCTATCTTGTTTCAACATCTCTATGTTGTTTTATGTGATGTTTTCAGGTGAGGCTTCAGGTTTGGCTACATTACTATTCTGTATGGAAAGCACAAACAATCTGGTGATAGCTATTCTTCTCTTACATAGAGTTCTTTTGCCCTATGCCCACGAAGTTTAAGTATGGTCTATGCCACAGCTTCTTAAATGGTGGGTTGTAACTCAATGTGGGGATTGAGAAAATTTGGCAATAGTGAAAAAGGTTTATGGGTTCATAAAGACCAAAAAACTTTAATTCAGAATCAAATCCATAATGAATCTGAGATGTTATGTTAATAGCAACTCTCCTCTTTGTGGACCACACACTTTCATTTCAGTCTTGGTTCTGAATACATAACACTTGCACTGGGTCCCGATCATGCCACACACAGCCAATGGATGCTCTCTGAATCAATTCAGCCCATGGCCAAGATTACTCTATGCTATGAATTGCAGAGTTTTTGTTTGTTTGTTTGTTTGTTTTTGTTTTTTTGAGACAGAGTTTCTCTGTATAGCCTTGGCTGTCCTGGAACTCACTTTGTAGACCAAGCTGGCCTCGAACTCAGAAATCTGCCTGCCTCTGCCTCCCGAGTGCTGGGATTAAAGGCGTGCCCCACCACGCCCGGCCAATTGCAGAGTTTTTATATACATACAAAGTTGTTTGCTCTTATAGAATGGTTTAATTATAAGAGACAAAGATTTTAAATATTTTACCATCATTCTTCAGCATGTATCCTTGGATTTATTGTGGCAGAATGTTTGATTTTACAAATGATGCTTAAGTTACTGACTTTAGTTTCATAAAAGGTTATTAATTGAATTTTGGCTAAGGATTAGGGTATTATTTCCAAGAATCTTTGAAACGGCTATACACACTTCTTTGTACTATTTATGTGAAATGGCCTTTCTCAGCATTGGCAGTTATAAAATTAAAATATCCATCAACTCTGAAAAAAGAAGTTGAAGATGCTCTATAGATTATTTACTTGTCTGATTACTATAATAACTATACTATTCCTAACAAACAGCAATTTAGGGAAGGGTCTATTTTGGCTTATAGTTCCAAGGGTACAGTCTCTCATGATAGAGAGGGTGTGGAGGCAAGGGCCATAGGTGGGTGGTCACATTATTTCCACAGTCTTAATCCTCAGATTGCTCTCTCCTTTTTATTTGACCTGTCAGGAAGGATGGGTCTTCCAATCACCATTCACCTAGATGGTCCCTTAAAAACATTCTCAGAGATAGATCATCATGCTATCTATATATCCCGTAGTACCAAATATCCAGCAAAGATTTGTTTTATGTAAAAATAAACAAGCAAACCCACGTAATTATAATTGCAAATTTGCTTTAATCTTTAACAAATAGTGAAATAATACCTCTAAGGAATTATTTTAAGGTAAGAGTCTTCATGATTATGTATTATATGTATCATATACCATATATGATATACCATATACCACACATTATATATTACACATAATATATAACATATATCATATAATGTATAATATATAACATATAATATATAACATAATGAAACACTAGGACTAAAAGCAAGTTGAGGAGGAAAGGGTTGATTTGGCTTACACTTCTATATCACTGTTTAGCATCAGAGGAAGCCAGGACAGGAACTGAAGCAGGCCTGTAACCTGGAGGCAAGAGTTGGTACAGAGGCCATGGAAGGTGCTGCTTATGGCATGCTTAGCTTGCTTGCTTGTAGAAGTCAGGACCACCAACCCAGTAATTCACAATTGACTGGGTCCTTACACAGCAATCACTAATTAAGAAAATGCCTTAGAGGCAATTGCCTGCAGCCCGATTTTATGGAGGCACTTTCTTGATTAAGGTTCCCTCCTCTTTGATGACTCCAGCTAGTGTCAAGATGATGTAAAATTAACCAGAACATGTAGTATCCTCTTTCCTTCCACCATTTCTTCTCTTCTTTCTCTGCTCAGATTCAAACTTAGGGCCTCAGCATGCTATCTTACATCCACTCCTTTTTAACCACACACTCTTAGCCATAGAATCTTACTATCTTTCTAGATTTTCTTACCATAATCTTAATCTTAATAGAATACTTTTTGCACACTCAGTGGATTGTCTTGCATTTTATTCCTCTAATTCCAAATTTTGAAGGCCACAGTTCTAGACTCTGAGTTTTAGACTCTTTGGAGAAGTGAGATGCTTTTTATAAAATGCATTTCAAGGACTCCTTCCTAATACCCTGATGAGGAAATGTTTATGCTTCCTTGATGACAAAGAATAATGAGATAGTGACAGAGACTAGTGTCCTGGGAAGCAATCTCGTGAAATTGAAAAAAGAAGAGGGAAATTGTGTGAGGAGGCCATGATGGGGAGAATGGGAAGGAGAAATGGAGAGTTAGAAAAACTAAAGCCAGACTGAGGGAGGTCTGGAAGGGGATGGGAAGAAAATAGGGACTAGTCAGAAAAGAGAACAAAGACAAAAGTGGGGATAAATAACTGGCAAGGGACAAAGAAGTAGATTCTTAGGTGAAAAGATATGTCACAGATTGGTGTACAGATGCTCACCTATGTTTTTGATATCCATTGTCTCTGGCATATGAATTACTAGAGTCAGTGAGACGAAAACTGAGCTGTCTCTAAAGAGAAATGACTTGTGCCTACAACTCCTCAGATGAGCAGGGTGATCCTTGGCCTTCTCTTCAGAGTTGGAGATGTATTTAGACACTACAAGGATGGGATTGTGCTGAAGCAAGAGTGAATTTCAAAGCTAAAAATGTAGACAGAATGATTCCTAAGCAAGGCGGGAGAGACTGTATATAGCAATCCCTGTGACTATCTTTAAATCACTCAACTTCAGTGTTAAGAGCCCCTGGTAGCAGCTAGAAGGCACTTTCCTTGCATATGTGTAGCCTTGAATTTGAACTCCAGTGCCCTCAAACAAACAAACAAACAAACAAACAAAACCACCACTGTCTGTGACTTCATACTGAGGCAGCTTCTTAAAGCCACCCCAAAGTCAAGACACTGCCATGCATTGTTCTGCATTTATTAATGAAATACTACAAAGCGCTATAAGACAGTCTGGGGTGTTGAAGTTAGATCATGGGAAGTGGTAGGTACTTAGAGATCCACCCCACAATCTATTGTTCTCAGTTTACTTTAGAAGTATACCAAATTCCTTAGAGCAGAAAACAGTAGTTGGCATAGACTACTTAGGACTCTAGAGGGCCAAAGCATTCTTCTTGTCTTTATAACTATGTATTTACCTACCGCTCCAGCCACATGGCTTCATTTTAGTAGGAGCCTTCCTCCCAGTAAGAAAAAGAAACTCCATGTATGTTCCAATATGATCAAAGAAATGATTAAGATCATCTGTGAAAATCTGCTAGTTTAGGATAGCACCTTGAGCCAGAGCATAGACACTAACTTTTTTTTTTTTTTTTTTTTTGGTTTTTTTCGAGACAGGGTTTCTCTGTATAGCCCTGGCTGTCCTGGAACTCACTTTGTAGACCAGGCTGGCCTCGAACTCAGAAATCCACCTGCCTCTGCCTCCCGAGTGCTGGGATTAAAGGTGTGCACCACCATGCCCGGCAGACACTAACTTTTAAGATTATCATCAATTGCCACATGTAACCACTGTAGGACCTGCACTACCTCCCTTCCCTACTGCCGTCGAGGAGATAGTTCCCTGCTCAGACTCAGTTTCTCCTATTTCCCCAACAAGGGGAAGAAACAAGTGAAATGGAAGCCCCTCCAATTTTCACATGATTAAGAGGCTTTAAGGAAAAAGTTGGTGCAAAGGACAGTCAATGTCCAAAAATTATGATTTGAGAATGCTCTTATCTTGGTCGAAGAGCAGGTTGCTGCTGGTAGTTAAAGGAAACTCTTGTGACAAAATCTCTTATAAGTACAAAATAAGAAGTGACAGGAAAAAAGAAAAGCCAAAGTAAAATAAAAACCCCAGAGGAGTTATGGGAAACAAACAATAAGAGCCAGAATGTGAAACCCTGACAGCCAGTGAGAGCCGATGAACAAGAGGAAATGCCTGGATCAAATCCTCATTTTTGGTGTTGCTGTGTGCTTTCTGGGTAGGAGACAGTGTGGCTTTATAGAGATCTCACAGCTAATCCAGGACATGTTAAGCTGGACTGGATATACACAGTCAGTTGTTCAGTCCTTTATGAAACAGATTATCATGAGAACCCAGGAATGGCTGCTAATTTTCCAGTGTAAGCAACTGTTTGGTGTTACCATTTACAGAGAATGCTTGGATTTCCCTAAGTAAGGGCCACTTGTTCATTTTATCCTTTGGCAAGTCATATCTTACCCAGCTTGAGAGTTTACGAAGTGAGAGTTTCCCAAATAGCTCAAGTTCTTGTTGTCAATGTGCATTCTTCTTCTGCTGCTTCTCCTGTCATAAAACATGTTTACCATGGTGTTCAGAATCCAGATGCACTGCCCACTAGTTGATCAACTTATTCTCCTGGGAACAGCTAGTATTCCTTGAATCCGTTGACTTGTGCTGTGGCTACCAAGACATCTCTCCATTTTCTTGTGAACTAGCCAATTGCCCTGTGCATCTATTCTTCCTCCCTCTGCACTCTGCATACCCCTGCCTTTATCCTACTACATTCCCTATTGTTTCATCACCATCCTGTTGATTTTGATGTTAGTGATCCTTTAGATACTGTGGATAGTGAGAACGTTACCATATTGCATATAAACACCAGAAGTCTGTTAAAACAGATAACACTCTGAAATAATATTAACAACAACAACAACAACAACAACAACAACAACAGCCAAACTATTCTTATTCCTAATTTCAGACAAATACACACTAACAAGCAACAATAGGTAATAATGCAGAAGCAGTTTTCAAATTCTGTAAATGTAAAATGAAAGGGATGGATTTGACAACCTAAAATGTTTTGGTTAACCAAATGGCAGGAAGAATGATTCTTCTGGATAACAAAACCTTATTCTTAAGAAAGAAATGTGAAAGTCAAATATTAAATATAAATTTAAATATCCAGTTTTTTTTTTTTTTTTTGTAAAGGCAACCATTTTTATTTAACACAAGGTGATCTATGCCATCATTTAACAATTGCCATTTTTATGGTAGGCTAAAATTTCAATAACAGGATTTAAGCAAGTGATGTAGTACAATCCCTAAGAGAAGAAGTACAGAAATGCTTTAGATGTAGAAAGTGCAGTTCCTCCACATTTGGCTAAAGCTTTTAACTAAGCATGGCAAAAAAGGGATAGATTCCTGTTTGTAGGCATGTGAGGTGTTGTGGAAATGTCCCAGTCAGTTCAAGAGGCCTTTGGCAAAGGAAAAGTACACACTGCCCAGCGAGTTATGTAGCTGATGTCTCTTCAGAGCAGGAGGCGCCTGCCAGGGGCTGCAACTTTGCTCAGGAGTTGATCCAATCTTCTGCTCCCCTCCCAGCTGGAGAGGAACAGCTTGAAATCCAAATGGGGCTGTCTGCTCAGCTAAGGAAAACAGTCTCAAATCTTTCTGACATCTGCACAAAAGCAGACCAAGACTTGTCCTGCATTGTTAATAGTACTGAGGCCACATTAAACAACCCTGCTTGGCCCTGGGAACTTAAGAGGGCTGGGAGGGTGACAAAACAGGATGCAGTGATTTTGTGGCATTAAGCACTTATGTTCACAGCTTGTCTCAAGAGCATGGGCCTTACCTGTTTGTAAAATTATAACATTTTTGCTCTTGACTCATAAAATTGAGGTTGGTGCATTTCAATAAGACTGAAAAACAATCTCAGAAATCTTAGAGATGACAAATAAAAATTAAGGACACATTTAACTGTGTAGTGTAGTCTGTCTCTTCTAAATGTTCAAAAGCGACTCTGCACAGTGATAGTTCATTTTCCTCTATCCCTATTCCATCCAACCACTCATGTTTATAAGGGAGAGGCCAGACTTGAGGTCCAGATGTTTGGAACCATAATTAGAGCTCCTCACAAAATCTTGAAAAAAAAAAATCAAACCCCAGCCAAGGTTAAAGAGTGGGGTAGCTCCAGACATCTTGTGCCTGGTACAGGGTGGGCCCCATTTCAGATCAGTCACTATTAAATGATCCCAGGGCAACAAGTAGACTTAGGGCTCCCCAGTTCTCTGATTGTTAAGGGGCATTCATCATTTTCTAACCACCACATTCCATCAGAATTTTGTTAAACTTCACCTCGTATCTGCTTCCACAACGGTTATTTTTATTTAATATGTCTTCGCAGGGGTAAGAATCACCCCCTCAAAAAATCAGATGGAGGATATTTGCAGGAAATTCACAGAAGACTGGCAAACTTTCAGTAAATATGTGGACATGTGCTGAGATTCACAGATTGTCAGTGAATGGGGATGAATATCATTCATATTAGCAAAACTGTCAAGTACTTAGCAAAACTGTGGCAACAGGCACACTCAGATACAAAGTGAATGGGGAACATTTGAAGATACTTTTTGGGAGTAATTTTCCCAATAGTTTTGAAAGTTAAAATGTATACATAATAATTCTTATCTTTATTATTTATGTAGCTATCTGCACAAGGAAATCAGTTTAAGTATTGCCAAGAAAGTATTGCCTTTATGGAGTAACAAAAATACAGAACAAAGTAAAGTCACCAGCAAAAGGGACATTCATTCAACTATAGATAGAAGAAAATTCCTTAAGGATATCACACACACACACACACACACACACACACACACACACACACAAAACCAACCAACTAAATCAAACAACCACACCAAAAACAAAGCTGAAAACAACCTTCTCCTGCAACACTTTACAATTCTATTTGGGAAAAAGAATTGAAAAAAAATGGAGAGTGGCTGTATAGACATGTATACAATATTGCTTATATACAGAGGAAAGTCACAAAAACAATAGTGGTACTAAGATGTCATCAAGCCAGTCTCCACTTTGTCTCTAATTCTAGCACATTGATTAAAAGTCAATTGGGAACTTTCAGGATAGCATTTGAAATGTAAATTAAGAAAATATCTAATAAAATAAAAATTAAAAAAAGTCAATTGGGGCCAGTGAGATGGTTCAGTGGCTACAGGTGCTTTCTGCCAAGACTGACATCCAGAGTTAAATCTCTATGACCCAAATTGTATAAAGAGAGAACTCACTCCCAGTTCTTATTCTCTGATCTCCACATGCGTGAAGTGCCCTCCAACAAAATAAATCAATGCAATAAAAATCCTTTTAAAAGAACGCATTGGCCTTGGTGGCTACAATGAATGTAGATTCACTAGAAGACAGGAAGAGTCTTCAAGTGAGGGAAGTGTACAGGTAAGACATCAAAAGGGCTCTGCCATTACTTTACTGTGTGACCCCCAGGAAGTCACTGTCCCTCTAACTCTGTTTCTTCTGTACAACCAGATGAAGAGCTCCCTAAAATGTATTCCTTTTCTGATAGCTTGTGATCCTCCAAGTTTATGTCCTTAATAATGGACATGGTCCTTTCAGATGAATAGATGGCTTTTTATTCTTTTCCTTCAGATTCTGGCAGAGTTTGACATTTTACTTTACTGCAAATGGAAGATAATGGAAGAGAAGGTGGACCGGTCAACATGTTCCCTGTTTGACTATGGTTTTGAAGGTTTGGTTGACCTCTCCCTATGCTACTGCCTTCCTTTGACAGTATCAGCACTTTGGCTTAGTTGAATCTGATGAGAATGCAAATATAACATAATCCTAGAAGTTAGATGATAGGAATTTTACCCAGCAGCCATAAGTTCTGAGGAATATCTATATTTTTAGTTGAATAAATGTCCTTGAATACATTTTCTATGTTCAATACTAAAGACACAGGGTTATTTGGTAGAAATCGCATTGTGGCTAAATGTATATAGGGACTGAGGAGAAAATGCTGTGTTTATTTCAATTCACATGGCAGTTTCTATAGATTTATAAAATATATTTTAAAGCATAATACATCTTAAAAATAATACCTTTTATTTTAATAAAGTATCTACAAACCATTGTTTTATAGTTGCCTGTATTTCTGGACTTTACAGATTCCTGGTACTCTTCAATCCCCAGTAAGCCAGTGATTTGGGGCAAATTGCATCCCAATCTGTAGATTAAAAACTGGATCACCTCTTCCCTACAGTGACAGGGAGAAACTAAGTGGATATAAATGAGCTATGAACTTCTCCACATATCTACAAACATTATCATAATCTGGTTCTTTGCAAGCTAACTAGCTTTTGGAGACGTTCCAACGACACTGTGGGGGAGCCTTGGCATTAAGTCAGTGAGGGAAACCTTCACAGTCCCTCAGAGATTTGACCACTCGATTTCTGATTATTAGCAGTGGGCAAAGTGCTTTCCAGCTTGCTCTCAGCACTTTGCTCTTGCTATGAGGTCAGAAGAGTAAATTCTACACTATTTAATTCTAAAGGAAACAGATAAAAGAGATAACATCGCCTGTGACTATTTGTCTGTCAACAATGCAATAAGCAACTCACTCTTGCTCCTTTCTCAGAAGAGCATGTACAGACTCCACGGCAATCTTGGCTCCCACATGGCTTCCCATAGGACATCTTCTGTCCCTATTAAATAAAAAGGAG
Organism: Mus minutoides; assembly: GCA_902729485.2. Lineage (NCBI taxonomy): Eukaryota > Metazoa > Chordata > Mammalia > Rodentia > Muridae > Mus > Mus minutoides. The sequence goes on along the minus strand of LR753431.1, from coordinate 298,321 downwards.
GTGTTAGTAGAGCATGTGAACCAGGGGAAATCATTACCCCAGGGAAACTAACCTTTAGTCACATTCTTCTTAACCAAGTAATGGACTGATTGCATACATTGATGTCATTATTTGAAAGAAAGACTTACGCTAGCATCCCTTTAGGTAAAGTCTATACTTCATTAAATACCCAGTGTGCTAGCTGGTTGAGAAATGGTTATATGGACATTACTTTATTAGTAGAAATTCCAGTTGCAGAACACAAGAGAATGTGTGTTACATATGGGGCTGGTGTGGAAGATGGTGTCCAGAGATTTATGGATTTGTACTTATTGACAGAGCAGTAGTTGTTGCTAGCTACCTAGGAGAACATGCTAGAAATATAGAGGAAGATGAAAGTAGTGACCCTGAACCCTGTTCCCATCTTTTCAAGATCTATTTTCAACACACCATTCAAACTTAGAGTGCTTCCTCCTCTACCTCATGAGTCACCTTCAAAGTGCTCAGGTGGCATCGCATGCACACTATTTTGAGAACTCCTTAACGTCATTCCCCTCTCTACACTGCTTGATGACGCTGTCAGTGAGATAGCAATGGTGACTAATTGATGTTCAAGAGTCCTTCAAATGGCCTGATATGTGAGCATGCTTAAAAAACAAACAAACAAACAAAAAACCTCATCTTAGTCTCTTCCTTGCTCATTCAGCTTCCATCATGTGGGCAGACACTCATTCTATTTAAAAAACCTCCACATGTGGACTAGCGTAAGTTCCAAGGGACTAGATTAGTCACAGAAGAATGGGATGCTATAAAACCCTTTTCCCTGGTGTTTTGGCTCCTTCTTCAAGTCAGTTTAGAACCTTCATTCATGTTCTCGAACTTTCACGCCAACAGAATCACAGAATAATTCTGCGACATTATCTGGGGACATGTGACTGAGAATATGCATTTTCATAAAAGATTCTGCAACAGGACAGTGTTTCTGAACATGCAACCATGCAAAAATTCATTCCAAATCAAACGTGTACTGAGTCTAAAGTGTTTCTCACCACATGCACCAGTGCTGTATCAGTGGGTTCACTGCAGCCTTGGCTCTGAACACACAGCACAGATATCTTACTTTGTGTATGTTGCCACACTGAACAGTGTTAACAAACACTGCTTGAGACACCTCTGCACAGACTTAAGACTAGTTATTATACATCATGAATTTCAGTGTTTTCATAGGACATGGAAAGGTTCCCGCTTTTATAGACATGGGACAACTTAATTACAGAAAACAAAGGCTTTCAATGGTAGCCTGCCATCATTCTTCAGCATGTATCCGATTAGTGTCTGGATTTTATCATGTTAGAACATTTGATTTTTTAATTTTCTTCTTTAACTTTGCTGACATAAGGTTTGTAAATACTCATTAAATGAATTTTGACTTGGTATTGAGGCACAATAGTCAACTATTTCTGAATTTACCCTAAATATGTGCCTGTCATTTATGTGCACTACACATTTACACAGCCCAGAGTTCTCAGCATTGCCACTTATAAAATCAAAACATTGATCAGTTCTGAAAAATATTGAAGATGTATGTCCTACATTATCAAATATTCAGCCAAGACTTAATGCTTTGTAGAAAAATAAATATCTGTCTAGTTAAGGTTACAAATTTGCTTTCATTTAAAAAATATTTGTCAAAGAATTATTTCAAAATATTTTTTTCAAAATTGTATTTAATCTTTTTTTTTTAACAATCCAGATTTTATCCCTTTCCTGGTCCACCCTCTGACTGTTCCCTACCCCACACCTCCTCCCTACTCCTTGTCTCCACAAAGATGTCCCCACCCTGTATCCCCTAACTTCCCCCAGAACTCCCCACTCCCTGGGGCCTCTGGTCTTTTGAGGGTTAGGTGCATCATCTCTGAATGAACACAGACCCAACAGTCCTCTGCCATATATGTGTTGAGGGTGTCATAACAGCTGGTGTATGCTGCCTGGTTGGTGGTCCAGTGTCTGAGATATCTCAGGGGTGGGGTGCAGGTTAACTGAGACTGCTAGTCCTTCTACGGTGTCACCCTCCTTCCTCAGCTTCTTCCAGCTTTTTCCTAATTCAACCACAGGGGTCAGCAGCTTCTGTCCATTGGTTGGGTGTAAATGTCTGCATCTGACTCTTTCAGCTGCTAAATAAACATTTTATTGACTTGTTTGCTACAGGAACAGTGTCACTTCTAAGAATGTTCTTTCCCAGATGGGTTTTCTTCATAGCTTCTTTATATAAGCCAGGTCTCATTTTGATGGTTGTTAGGTCACTCCAGAGAACTCACCTTGATGTGATCCCTAGTTAATTCCTTTGTTAGATTTTCAGCATCAGGCATCATCTTCTCCTACTAGAACCCAAATTCTAGTTTATTAAGGACATCATCTGCCTTGGACAATATGGTCACCTCAATGCCTAAGGCGGTAGATGACCATCAAGTAATGATTGATGACTACAGGAATGAAACCATGGCATGAATCAAGATTAACCTCAAAGGCTTGACTTAGTGTTTTCTAAGTCCATTCTCTACCAGATCCTCAATCAAGGACTCTGAGTGGAAGACATCTGCCACTCTGACCTTATCAACCTTTGAAAAGAGCTAAATATTAATTCAAACTAATATGTGCATCACGAACTTCATCTCTAGGGTGGATTTAGTATCATTCAACTTTAAAAAAATAATAACGGACATTTCCCCCAATGGAAAAAAAAAGCCATAAGCTGGTCGCACACTTAATCATTCTTCCCTCTCTCTGTGTAGTGTGTGTCTTTTCCTAATTCTCAGAGAAGATTGTGATTTTTTTCAGATGGTCTCTTATCTCTTAAGGCATTCCCACAATACTTTATCACCACAACACTTCCATAATAAGGTAGTGATGGCAGAGCTATGACAAAATATTGCTATTTTAGATTCCAAACACCTTCCCGATATGAGATAGTTTATCTCTCTTCTATGCCTTTGACATGCGAAGTGGCACTGTACACTTTCCAGTTTGCCCTCCATTTTACTGTATACACACAGGCGCATTTTTCATAAAAGTAAGATCAAGAGATGCTCTGAGAGGAGGCACCTTGAACTGGTGGAGACCAGGAAGAAAATAAAAATAAAACCAAGAGAGAAGCTCAGTTATATTACAAGTTTTTATTATTTTTTTTGTAATCATGAAAAGAAAGTAATAGGTTTGATACACTGATTTTAAATTTCAACTTTGTCATAATGTTTTATATTCCTGGCATATTGCTGATTTGTATCTGCTTGTCCATACATTCCTGCATTCTGAATCACTGTTCATGTGATGTTTGAAATTAGTAGGAAGTGAAAGAAAATATATGCTATTAAATAAGGGGAAAACTATACCTTTCAACTGAGAGTACTCAAAAAGTTTATTTTGAAGCTATATTCTGTTCCCATAAGGCATCTGTTTGTTTTCCTGTAAAATCTATTATACCAAACTAGGGGTGGTGGTAAACAAAAGTGAAAAGGAAGATCTTCTATTGGATGGAACACAGGACCCCTAAAGAAGGAGCTAGAGAAAGTACCCAAGGAGCTGAAGGAGTCTGCATCCTTATAGGAGGAACAACAATATGAACTAACCAGTACCCCCAGAGCTCGTGTCTCTAGTTGCATATGTAGCAGAAGATGGGAGGAGAGGCCCCTTGGCCTTGTGAAGATTAGATACCCCAGTACAGGGGAATACCAGGGCCAGGAATTGGGAGTGGGTGGGTTGGGGAGCAGGGCAAGTGGAGAGTATAGGGGGCTTTGGGGATAGCATTTGAAATGTAAATGGAGAAAATATATAATAAAAATAAAAAAGAAAGATCTGTAATAATCTAAGAACTCCTGTGTGTCTTCTATATAAGTCAGAAACCTTTAAAAAGTAGTAGAATAACCTGCCAGTGACAGAGGCCAAACAAAAATATAAGAACAGAAATTAAGTTGTTCCAGGAATTCTCCAGAACAAGCTGTCAGACAGAGAGGCATCACTGTTCACTGTCATTGAGGAAAGTAATCAGAGAAGTCCCACTAGACATGAGGCAATTTTCTGTAATGCCAACCCTGGCACTATTAACAAGAGTCTTCAATTACACCGAGGAGTGGAGAGTTGTGGGGCAGAGAGCTGTGTACAGATAGCCTGGTCCCAATTGAGCACAGGCCTGTAACCCTGGTGACCCTAAGGGACAGAAGGCCTTTGGCCATGCCACCTGGGCCCCTGGCTCCTGTTGCAGCTACAGCCTCCCACAGTCCCCTGCAGAGAGGTGTGTGGCCATCAGTCACATAGGCAGTGCCCCAAGATCCTGGTATTCTGTCTGGACTCCATCCCCACAGTTACCTGGCAACAGCCAGGTTGCCCCAGCCCACTATAAAAGGAGCTGCTTGTCCCACTCCTTGTTCTCTTACTCTCTTACCTCTTATTCTCTTGATCTTACTCTTGCTCCCTTGTTCTCCCTCTCTCTACCTTCCCTTCTCCCCTCTCTCTACGTGGCATGGTTGTCCCCTGTTTCTCTACTTTTTCCCTCTCTCGGCCTTCCTACAATAAACGCCTTAAAACCAAGGACTGTCTCTTCTTGTCAGAACCAGCCGTACTGGAGCAATGGAGCAGGTTTCCCTCTAAAGAGTCTAACCTCCCACAACAAAGGCTCCCTCCGCTCCAGCCAAGGCCACCAGCAACCCAAGACACCCTCTGAGCAAGCCAGACTCTCTCATCATAGCGATAACCTGCCAGAGCTCTCCTCCTATCCTTTTCCCTTCTGCCCCCCAGGCCAGTGTCTGTCTGAGGGGCCCCACCTGTTTTCAGGTTGTCCACAACATATAGGGCATCTGGGATGTCTGAGAGTGAGAACCTGCTGTCCCTGGCCTCTGTGTGGCCCAGGGACCCCCAGAGCAGCTCTTGTGCAGTGCCCAGCATGGTCTGTGGTGACTAAGAGTCAGAGCCCGACTTGGGCAGTTCCACAGGGACCCCAGACTCCCTCACCCCCAGAGTGGGATTCTGCAGCTACTCACTCAGATGCCTTCCCAGTGGCGGCCTGGGGTCCACACAGTCAAACTTACCAAGTCCTGCTCGCCCAGTGGCCCTAGACCTGAGCAGACATGTGACCCATTTTTGTCCCACAGAGAGTAAAGGCCCTAAGAAAGCTTATGCACTATCCCGACTTGTTCGGGGCCACTAAAATCATGGTTTTTCCTCAGTAGTCTTTGTTGTTGTTGTTGTTGTTTTGGTTTGGTTTTTGTTTTGTTTTGTTTTGTTTTTTTGAGACAGGGTTTCTCTGTATAGGCCCGGCTGTCCTGGAACTCACTTTATAGACCAGGCTGGCCTCGAACTCAGAAATCCGCCTGCCTCTGCCTCCCATGTGCTTGGATTAAAGGCATGCGCCACCACGCAGGGCACTTCTTTGAGTACTTTCACCTTCCCCTGAAAATATAAACCTTGTTATATACCTACAGAAAATGAAAACCACAGAGAACTTGGGACATAGTCTAAAACGTACCAGACTAACATATCATTTAAAAAAAAGTGATTGGAATGAGATAAAATAAGGATGCAAGCAGCCTGGTCCAGTGGTGTAGGACTATAATGGAAGAGTACAAGGTCAAGGATAGTCTGAGCAACTTAGTTAGATCTTGTCTCAAAATTAAAAAGTGAAAAAATGCCTAGAGAGTAACTTAATAGTAGAGGGTTTGTCTAGCATATGCAAGGCTCTGGATTTAATGCATAGTGGGAAAAGTAAAGACATTATTGATAATGTGAAAACCATATATTATGACTTAATCGTCATGAAGAAAATGTCACTTAAAATGAAACAGTTGATATTTGAATATTTAATTAGCTATAATGCAAAGGATAATGTACTAGGCAGAGGCTAGCAGCTGTATATAGAATCATCACAAATATGGCATCCTGATAAACTGGTGATGCTGGGGCTATAATACCTCAACTGTGAGGATTGTAGTTCAGATAGGTCCACTGAGTCTCTGAAGAAATAAACAACTCAGGATACCACTCTGGAAAGATATAATGCCATGGAAAAATCATTTCAATATGGAAACTGTATCTATGTTCTGGACTCAGATAATTATAACCAGTTTTTCCTTGCATGAATGTAGTACAGGATACAATATAATCAGAGTATATATCTAGCCTTCAAGACCCCAAACTATTAAGTGCCACTTTTGTCAGTGCTAATACAACCAAATGTGGTTGACAATTTCCAAAATATCTTTTAAGAGCAGAATTCTTGTATAAGAGTATCTAGTGGAATTGTTTTGGCCTGGGACATAATGGTAAGGAGCATACCTTACCACTTAGGATCTTAATGCCATTTCCATCCCATTACTCCATATGTCAAGGCCATGCTCAAGTTTCATATCTTCCCTATCCATGCCAGTGCCAGAAAAAAGCTATAGCACTCAATGTTCCAGTCATTGAATAAGCATCACATAATGCTATGGGACCAACTTTACTATGGATCTTTGGTTGAGGCCAAACATCTTTTTCCTTAGCTAGATGCTAAGTTTGTAAAGAAAATCCAAGCTGTTTAATTCCTGTATGTTCTCACACATGTTAAAGAGAAAAATCTATGTTCTAGCTACTCTTTGAGGTACTATTACTTTATTTAAAATACACAAATTATGTGTCAAAGCCAGTTCCTAGAATCCAGAACCCCAAAGGGAACATACATATTCAAAATCCCAGAGGTCATGCAGGGAACCAAAATCCTAGTAGAGACACTCTACTAGACCTGAAAACTAGAGGCTATTCAGGCCAAAAAAAACCGGAGAGGAAAATGGAAAGCAATGGAAAAATCCAAAACATATTCATCAAACAAAGATAAACTCCAAAGTTGGCACTGTAATGTATAACTCCCAACACAGATGACTAGAAGCCAGAGTAAGAACCCAACAACATCCAGAGCAATATGGCACCACCAGAGCCCAGCTATCCTACTACAGTAAGCTATAGATATTTCAACACAATTGAAGCACAGGAAAACAATATTATATCCAATATTATGACAATGATAGAGGACCTTCAAGAAAAAAAAATAAGTAAATCCCTTAAAGAAATCCATGAAAACACAATCAAGCATGTGAAGGAAATGACTAAAAGTGTTGAAGACATGAAGATAGAAACAGGGGACTTTTGGGATAGCATTTGAAATGTAAATCAAGAAAATATCTAATAAAAAAAGAAATAGAAGCAATAAAGTACACACAAACTGAGTGGGAATACTAGAGATGGAGAACCTAGGCAAGAGAACAGTAACTACAGACATGAGCATTATCAACAGAATACAAGAGGTGGAAGAGAATCTTACTTGTAGAAGATATAATGGAAGCAATTAGTATAGCAGTCAAATAAAATGTTAACTAAAATGTTCCTGACAGAAAACAGTGAAGAAATCTGTAACACTATGAAAAGACCATATATAAGAATAGTAGGAATAAAAGAATAGTAGGAATAGAAGGAGAAGATTCTTGGTTCAAATTATCCCAGAAAATACTTTCAACAAATTCATAGAATAAAAATTTCTTAACCTAGAGAAGGAGATACCTATAAAGGTACAAGAATTTTGCAGAACACTAAATAGAGTGGGACTGAAGTAAAAGTCCACTCCACCACATAATAATCAAAACACTAAACTTACAGAACAAAGAAAAATATTAAAACTTGCAAGGGAAAAAGGCTAAGTAACATATAAAGGTAGACCTATTAGAATTACACCCAACTTCTCAATGGAGATGCTAAAGCCAGAAGGGCCTGGATAAATATCTTTCAGACTCTAACGACAGATGCCAGCCCAGATTACTATACCCTGCAAAACTTTCTATCACACTAGATGAAGAAAATAATATATTCTATAACAAAGTAAAATTTAAACAGTATCTATCCACTAATCCAGCCCTACAGAAGGTACTAGAAGGAAAACTCCAACCCAAGTTGGTTTAACTACACCCAAGAAAACAGAGAAAGTAATTTTATACCAGCAAACCGAAATGAACGCGCACACACACACACACACACACATACACACACACACACACACACACACACAACTAGCAACATCAAAATAATAGGAAATAACAATCACTGATCATTGATATCTCTCAACATCAATGGAATCAACTCCCTAGCAAAAGAGAATGGGTGTGAAAACAGAATCCATTATTCTGATGCATAAAAGAAACACACCTCAACCATAAAGATAGATGTTACCTCAGAGTAAAGAGCTGGAAAACATTTTCTAAGCAAACAAACCCAAGAAACAAGGTGGAGTACCCATTCTATCATCTGGTAAAATAGATGTTTAACCAAAAGAAATGGGGAAAGATACTTCATACTCATCAAAGCAAAAATCCATCAAGATGACTTCTCAATTCTGAATATCTATACTCCAAATGCAAGGACATTCACATTTGTTAAGAAAAATGTACTAAAGTTTAATCACAAATCAAACCTCACATATTGATAGCGGTAGACTTTAATACCACACTATAATGGAGAGTTCATCCGGAAAGAAACTAAACAGAGAAACAATGGAAATGAAACACACCATGATTCAAATGGACCTAACAAATACCTAAGGAACATTTTACACAGCTAGAAAAGAATACATCAACTTCTCAGTACCTGACAGAATGTTCTCCAAAGCTGACACATTTTTGGTCACAAAGCAAGTCTCAATAAATACAAGGAAATTGAAATAACCCCTTGTACCTTACCAAACCAGCACAGATTAAGCAGGATTTCAACAGCAACAGAAAAATCTTCAAACTTATTGAAACTGAGCAGCTCTCTACTGAATGACAACTGGGTCAAAAGCAGAAATAAAAAAGAACTTAAAGTTTTCCTAGAATTCATTGAAAATGAAGGCACGACATAACCAAACTTATGAGACATAATGAAGCAGTGCTGTACTGGCTAGGTTTGTGTCAACTTGACACAGCTGGAGTTATCACAGAGAAAGGAGCTTCAGTTGGGGAAATGCCTCCATGAGATCTAGCTGTGAGGCATTTTCTCAATTAGTGATCAAGGGCCCCTTGTGGGTGGGACCATCTCTGGGATGGCAGTCTTGGGTTCTATAAGAGAGCAGGCTGAGCAAGCCAGGAGAAGCAAGCCAGAAAAGAACATCCCTCCATGGATTCTGCATCAGCTCCTGATTCCTGACCTGCTTGAGTTCCAGTCCTGACTTCCTTGGTGATGAACAGCTGTATGGAAGTGTAAGCCAAATAAACCCTTTCCTCCCCAACTTACTTCTTGGTCATGATGTTTGGGCAGGAATAGAAACCCTGACTAAGACAAGTGCTAAGATGGAAGTTCATAGTACTGTCTTCTAAAAATTAGAGAGATCTCATACTAAGAATTTAAAATTGCACATGAAAAAAAGTATACACATCTAAGAGGAATAGAAGGAATGAAATAATCAAAACTCAGGACAAAATCAATAAATAGAAAGAAAGAGAACAATATAAAAAATCAAGGAAATAAAGAGTTGTTTATTTGAGAAAATCAACAAGATAAACAAACCTGTATCCATACTAATTAAAAGACAGTGAGAGAATATACAATTTCATAAAATAATAAATGAAAAGGGGGTCCCTAACAATAGAAACTGAAGAAATCAAAAGAATCAACAGTTCATATTTCAAAAACTTGTACTCAACAAAGTTGGAAAACCTAAAAGGACAAATGCCTTGATAAATACCACCAAAGTTAAATCAAGATTAGATAAACAATTTAAACACCCCCTAAGTAAATAGAAGCAGTATTAAACTCTCCCAACCAGGAACAAAAGGGCCAGGGCCAGATGGTTCTTTGAGAAAATCAACAAGATAGATGAACCCTTAGCCAAACTAACCAGAGGGCACAGAGACAGTATCAAATTAATAAATCAGAAATGAAAAAGAAGATATAACAACAGAAACTAAGGAAATTGAAAAAAAATCATCAGATCCTACTACAAAAGTATATATTCAACAAAACTGGAAAATCTGAATGAAATAGACAATTTTTTAGACAGATACAAAATACTTTAGTTAAATCAGGATCTGATAAGCTATCTAAATAGTCCCATAAACCCTAAAGAAATAGAAGCAGTCATTAAAAGTCTCACAAAGTATTCCTCAACTGAGGAATACCAAATAGCTGAGAAGCACCTGAAAAATATGTTCAATATGCTTAATAACCAGGGAAATGCAAATTAAAACAACCCTGAGATTCTACCTCACACCAGTCAGAATGGCTAAAATCAAAAATTCAGGTGACAGCAGATGCTGGCGACGATGTGGAGAAAAAGGAACATTCCTACATTGCTGGTGGGATTGCAAGCTGGTACAACCACTCTGGAAATCAGTTTGGTAGTTCCTTAGAAAATTAGACATAGTTCTAGCAGAAGTTCCAGCAATACCACTCCTGGGCATATACTCAGAAGATGCTCCAACATGTAATAAGGACACATGCTCCACTGTGTTCATAGCAGCTTTATTTATAATAGCCAGAAGCTAGAAAGAACCCAGATGTCCCTCAACAGAAGAATGGATACAGTTAAAATGTGGTACATTTACAAAATGGAGTACTACTCAGCTATTAAAAACAATGAGTTTATGAAATTCTTAGACAAATGGATGGATCTGGAGGATATCATCTTGAGTGAGGTTACCCAATCACAAAAGAACACACATAATATGCACTCACTGATATGTGGTTATTAGCCTAGAATCTCAGAATTCTTCTTAGAAGGGAGAACAAAATAGGCATGGAAGGAGTTACAGAGACAAAGTTCAGAGCAGAGTCTGAAATAAAGATAATCCAGAGACTGCCCCACTTGGAGATCCATCCCATAAACAACCAACAAACCCATACACTATGGTAGATGTGAACAAGAGCCTGATGACAGGAGCCAGATATAGCTGTCTCATGAGGGCCTTTGCCACTGCCTGCCAAATACAGAAGTGGTTGCTCACAATCATCCATTGGACGGAGCACAAGGTCCCCAACAAAGGAGCTAGAGAAGGTACCCAAGGAACTGAAGGGGTCTGAAGCCCCATAAGAGGAACAACACTATGAACCAACCAGTACCTCTAGAGCTCCTTGGAACTAAACCACCAATTAAAAAAAAAAAAAGAAACAAAAAAACCATGGGACATGTGGCTCTAGCTGTATATGTAGCTGAGGATGCCTAGTCGGTCATCAATGGGAGGAGAGGCCCTAAGTCCTGTGAAGGTTCTATGCCCCAGTATAGGGGAAGGATAGGACTGGGTATGGGAATGGGTGGGTTGGGGAGCAGGGGAAGGGGTAAGGGGATAGAGGTTTTTTGGAGGGGAAACTAGGAAAGGGGATAACATTGGAAATGTAACCTGATATGTGGAACAACAATATGAACTAACTAGTACCTCCAGATCTTGTGTCTCTAGCTTTATATGTAGCAGAAGATGGCCTATTCAGCCATCATTGGGAAGAGAGGCTCCTTGGTCTTGCAAACTTTATATGCACCAGTACAGGGGAATGCTAGGGCCAAGAGGTGCGAGTGGGTGGGTAGGGGAGCAGGGTAGGGAGATGGTACAGGGAACTTTCAGGATAGCATTTGAAATGTAAATAAAGAAAAAATATCTAATAAAAAGGGAATGCTAAAAAAAAAAAAAGAAAATTCCTAATTTAAAAAAGAATAAAAAGGAAAAAAAAAGTCTTCCAACCAAAATATCCAAGATGTGTTTAGTGCAGAATTCTATCAGACCTTCAAAGAAGAACTAATACCAATACTCTTCAAACTATTCCACAAAAATAGAAACAGAATGAACGCTACACAATTCATTCTATGAAGCCACAGTTAAACTGTGTTTTCTCCCTTGGAGATGGAACACTTTTTGTCTAATGAAGAACCCGTCACAATTTCCTTTCACAGAGGAAAATCTGTTCATAAGTATTTTTTCTATTTCTATCATGTTTAATGTTCCAAATAGATTTTTTAAAGTGGTTGAGTAACTGGGCATGGTGGCACATGCCTTTAATCCTAGCACTTGGGAGGCAGAGGCAGGTGGATTTCTGAGTTCGAGGCCAGCCTGGTCTACAGAGTGATTTCCAAGACAGTCAGAGCTACACAGAGAAAAAAAGAAGTGGCTGAGTGTATAACTTTTAGCTTCAGAAGATATCATGTATATTTAAGAGATATTTAACTGTTATAAATTATTTTGATGACTTAAAAGTCAATATTGAGTTGTGTATTTTAAAATAAATTTAATTACTTTAATAAAAATGATGATATTTAAAAAAAAGTGGGTGGCAGAAATTCAAGGCCATGCTGGGCTATATAGGAAACCTAAGCTCAGCCTGAGCTGGTGATAATATTAAAAACATTCTTTCTCTACAAAAAAAAAAGGATAAAATGATTCAAAGACATAATTTAAATCATCAAGTAGGCTTCATTCCAGGGATGCAGGGATGGTTCAATATAGGAATTTCCACTAACACACATACCATATAAACAAACTGAAAGAAAAATTAATATGAAAGTAACTTTGACAAAAATGAAATACCCCTTCATGTTAAAATCTTGATTAGATCAGGAATATAAGGTCCATACCTAAACACAATAATTGCAACATACAGCAAGCCAACATCAAATTAAATGGAGAGAATGTTAAAACAATTCCACTAAAATCAGGGAGAAGACAAGTCTGCCCACTCTCTCCATATCTACTCAATATAGTTCTTACAGTTCTAGTTATAGCAATAAAATAACTAAATGATACAAAGAGGATACAAATTCAAAAGGAAGAAGTCAAAGTATCATTATTTGCAGATGATATGATAGTATACATAAGCGATCCCAAACCACACCTGATAAACAAAGTAGCTGGATACAACATTAACTCAGTAGTTCTTCTATATACAATTGATAAACAGCCTGAGAATGATATCAGGGAAACAACCTCTGTCATAAAAGCCACAAGAAATATAAAATTTCTTGGTGTAACTCTAACCAAGCAAGTGACAAACCTGTATGACAGAAATCTAAAATTCTGAAGAAAAACATGGAGATAATATCAGAAGATAGAAAGATCTCCCATGCCCGTACAGATCTGTAGAATTAACATAGTAAAAATGGCCATCTTTCCCAAAGCAATCTACTGATTCTATGTAATCACCACCAAAATTCCAACACAAGTTTTTACATATCTTGAAAGAACAATACTCAACTTCATATGGAAAAACAATAACAACAAAAACCCCAAGGTGGCTAAAAACAATTCTGTATAATAAAAGAACTTCCAAAGGCATCACCATTCCTGATTTCAAGTTGTACTATGAAGCAATTATAATAAAAACCACATGGAATTTGGCATAAAAATATACAGGTGCAACAATAGAATCAAAGAGAAGACTTAAACATATATCTACATACCTATGAACACCTGATTTTTGACAAACAAGCCAAAATTATACAATGGAAATAATCTTCAACAAATGGTGCTGATCTAACTAGATGTTTGTATGTATAAAAATGGGAATAAATCTCATCTATCACCCAGCACAAAATGTAAGTACAAATAGGTCACAGATCTCAACATAAGACCAGATACACTAAATGTGATAGAAGAGAAAATGGGGAATATCCCAAAGTGTATTAGCACAGGAGACAGCTTGCTGCACAGAACACCAATAGGGGAGGCACTAAAATCAACAATTAATATATGGAACCTCATGAAACTGAAAACTTCTGTAAGGGATACTGTCAGTAGCTAAATGGCAGCCTACAGATTGGGAAAAAATCGTCACCAACCCCACATCTGCAAACTTCTCCATTGCTGGTGGGGGTGCAAGCTTGTGCAGCCACTTTGGAAATCAATATTATGGTTTCTCAGAAAACTGGTAATCCATTTACCTATCCATACCTTTCCTGGGAATACACCTAAAGGATGCTCTATCAGACCTCAAGGACATTTTCTGAACTACAGCCATTGAAGCTTTTATTCATAATAGACAGAAACTTAAAACAATCTAGATGCCCTTCAATCCAAGTATGGATAAAGAAAATGTGGTACACAATGGAGTATTACTTAGCTATTAAAAATCAGGCATTTTAAGGCAAATGGAACTAGAAGAATAGTCATCCTGAGTGAGGTAACTCAGGCCTAGAAAGACAAACATGGCAGAGCTGTAAAATTAAAAAAAAAATGCTATAATGTAGACCGAGAGAAGCTATGTAATAAGGAGGGCTCAAGGGAGGAACTTGTGAATATCCTTGAGAAGGGAAACTAGAACAGAGATCATGGGTATAGGGGATGGGGTTTGAGAACAGGAAGTATCAGGTAGGGGAGGCTGAATGGAGAGTACTATGAGGGACAACTGGCATGGGGGACATCTCAAGGATGAGTTACAAACCTAGTGCAATGGAAACTCCCAGAAATCTATTTCTGGTGACCTTTGCTAAGACTCCTAGCAATAAGGGACTTGGAACCTGACCTGGACAACTGTGAACAGGCAAGACTTCCAGTGGAGAGATTGGGACACCATCCTAGACACACAACCTTCAACCACCATTTCTCCTACCTACAAGTTGTGCTGTGGAAAAGGTAGTGCAGAAATTATTGGAGTATCCAACCAATGACTGGCAGAACCTAAGACCCATGCCATGAAAGGGAGCATCTCTGACACTGCCTGGAGGGCCGGGACCCAGGGCTCAATACCACAGAGATCTAGGATAGAACCAAACACAACTGACAATTAAAAAAAAAAGTTAATGAAATTCTTCCTAATGATAGTCTGCTATACTCATACACTGGTGCCTTTAACCCAATTGTCACCCAGTAATGGTGACAATTTAACCCAGGCTTCACCCAGTAATGGTGGAAACGGATGCAGAGACCCACAGCTAAACATTAGTCGGAGTTCAGAGAATCCTGTGGAAGAGAGGAGGAAGGATGATAGGAGCCAGAGGAGTCAATGACACCACAAGAAAACCCACAGAATCAACTAACCTAGGCTCACAGAAGCTCACAGAAACTGAAACCCCAACCAGGGATCCTATATGGGTCTGACCTAGGTACTCTGCATGCATGTTATGGTTGTGTAGTTTGATCTTGTGGGACTCCTAACAGTATGAGCAGGGGCTGTCTTTGACTCTCTCAGGGTTTGGGAATGCCTCGTCTTACTGCTACTTGATATGGCAAGTTTGGTTGATATTCATCAGAGGCCTGTCCTTTTCTGAATAGAAATTGAGAAGTGGATTGGGAGAGGGCAGAGGAAAGGTGGAGAGATTCGGAGGAAAGGAAGGGGAGAAACTGTGATTGAGATGTAAGAAAATAATAAAATATTTTTAATTACTAAAGAGGTGCCCACTCAATGATCAATTCTCTTTAAATGTGAGGATATGGAGGCTCAGCTATTATATGACTTCTTAAACATAGGAAGTCAAATACCAGAGTTTAGACAAGAAACCAGGTATTTCTATCAATAATATCTCCTTTTCCTCTTGGATTTATTGACACTAGCTCCAAGATTAGTTTGAAAATAAACAGCCTAGAAAACAAAACATCAAAAGCATTACATTAGTTACTTCATACTATTACACAATCATTGCTATTCTAGAAAACCTTTATATATGAGTTGTGTGAGTACTTTTGGAATGAAAACATTTCTATTTGACCATTTTCTAGATTAAAAAATAACACTAACACTTATGGATTTCAGAGATGCTGTCATTTGCCATTTAGGTGACAAAGTTGTGTGGCTAGGTCTTCCTTTTTCAGTGCATAGTGTATTACAAGACAGGAAGATACTCTCATAATATTCATTTTCTGATGATCAGTCAAGGGCCTAGGAATCAAGAGATGCTTCTTTGAGTGCATTGGACATATTCTTGGATCCACATTCACCAGCATTTCTAGCATGAACATGTGCAATGAACTAAGCTAAATAGTTCATGGGGTTTTTTTTTTTGGTAATTTTTTTTTATCTTATAGAACTGTGGGGCAGGCACTGTTACTATCATATTTCACAGAAGAGAAACTTGAAGTTTAGGGGGAGGTTAAACTGACATCTTTCCAAGGTCACAAGGTTTCAATCCCAAGTTTGGTTCCAAATCTCAGAGCTTTTCCTCTAACTCAGATCGCCTTTGACAGCCTCCTACAGCTTCTCAGCATTGTACTGAAACTACAAGGACTCCAATATGACTTTGAACACTTCTAAAGCAAAATCTGCTCAATGAAACAGAAACAAACATACATGTTAAAGCACACTGAGTTCTGTCCCAGGTTGAATGTGTATTTCCCTTTGAAGAAAAGCTCCCTGTGATTTTATGAATGAAAGACTGAGGAGAGAAGGAAGGGAGCTGCGGGAGCCGGCTCCCCACCAGAGGGACTTGTCAGCCACATTTGATCTTAAAGAAAGAGCTGACACCAGACACTGCTGAGCAGTTCTGAAAGGCACTTCTTTCTAACATCTGCTCAAGTGTATTCACATCACACCACATCATAAACATAACAGACAGGGTCAGGGAGTTGTAGAGAAATGAGCATTTTGGAAAGCCTAGTAGAAGCTCTACATATCCAGAATGAAGAAGAACCTGGAGAGATGTAGTATCACTTGGGTAGAACTTAAAATGGCCTAGCAAATACTTAACACACAATGTAAATGTTGACCAGAAATTTTTTAAATAGATGGTGCTTTTCACTGAGAGTCTATGAAATACAATATTTTGCTAAGCCCAATTGCTGGGAACAACTGAGGTTGTTAGGGTTGTAAGAACTGCAAGAGGCAGAATTTCACAGTTTGCATACACAGTAGATAGATTTAGTAAATAAAACTAACCAAGAACATTTTAGTCTCCAAATTGAAAGTATGTTCAATGAATATCAAAGACGCACTTACACTGAAAGTTTTCTCATTTTTTATTTATAATTCTAATGTAACTAACTTGTCATATTTTATGTGTCCCAAGTTTACTTGTGGTATGTGTCAAAAGTAACACTCAGTAAGACACTTACAGGACAAACTCTGCAACATTCATTTGGTAAAATTTAGGGAGGGCTCAATTTTCTTTCTGCAATGGAGTAACTTTTTATTTATGTTCTTATGTAGCAATTCTGAACCTGTGGGTTGAGACCCTTTCACAGCGTTTTCCTAAGACCATCTGCATATCAGATACTTACATTATGGTTCATAATAGTAACAAAATTACAGTTATGGAGTAGCAATGGAAATAATTTTATGGTTGGGTATTACGACAACATGAGGAACTGCATGAAAGGGTGTCAGCATTAGGGAGGTCGAGAACCACTGGTCTAATGTATTATGACTACTAGGAAGGAAAGGGTGAAGTTATGACTATTATTGCAATAGGGTCCACTACTTATGGAGATGAAGGATGGGGTTAATTGGTAGCATAAAGATACTTTCTAGAATGCAAGAATGTGTTCTATGTTTTATTTGAAGTAATATTTTATAATACACACCTCCAAGTAAATTTTTATAAATGTGTTTGCTGTAGATTTATAATATGTATGTGTTATTATTTGTAAAATATATAATACAAACAATAAATATATTCCCTGCCATCATGGAATTTATATTCTTTGATGGAATAAACTTATATAAACACTTAAAGTATAAGAACTGTGCCAGGAGTAATGGAAAGAAAATTAAGATGCTATGAATGTTTAAAAATTTAAAACATGAGGACATCAGCATTATTCCCTCATTAGAAAAATATTTGGTAGTGAGGTAGGGAGATAGCTCAGCCAGTAAAGCATGAGGACATAAATAGGAATCTCTAGCACTGGTACGCAAAGCCATTGGAGGGCAGGCAGCACAGGCCTGTAATCCTAAGGAAGGTGGAGAGACAAGCAGACACTCTGAGTTGTTTCAAAAATGGGGCAAAACACAATTGATTAAAGATACCCTTTGGCTTCCATATGCATGTACCCTGACATGTGCGCACACACACACACACACACACACACACACACACACACACACACTCACGATAATACACACAGGAGCTTACACTTGACAATGAATAAATTAAAAAAATACTCTTTTAAAGATACGGGAACACCCAACTCGAACATCTGAACTCAGTTGAGAGGCAGGGGAGGTTTTACTTAAAGAGCATGGTGTGAAGAGTGAAGAGGTAGGTCAAAGGATGAGGAAAGGCAAAATTCACTTCAGGAAAGAAAATATTACATGTGATGCTCTTGGGTGACAGAGAACCCAGCATGCAGTAAAGCCAGAGGTTAGAGTGACTGAACAGAGGGACTTGTGGCTCTAGCTGCATATGTAGCAGAGGATGGCCTAGTCAGTCATCAATGGAAGGAGAGGCCCTTTTTGAGGTCCTGTGAAGGTTCTATGCCCCAGTATAGGGGAATGCCAGGGCCAGAAAGTGGGAATGGGTGGGTTGGGGAGCAGGGGGAAGAGGGAGGAGGGAGGGGATAAGGGATTTTCAGAGAGGAAACTAGGAAAGGGGATAACATTTGAAATGTAAATAAAGAAAAAAATCTAACAAAAAAAGAAAGTCAAGGCAAGGATGACAAGATGGTACAGGAAGGCACAGACAATCTTATGCTTGATACATGAGCATGAGGAACTCACTAGTTTTGATCACAGAGTAACATGGTCAGACTGAATTTTTATAAAAGAAAAAGAAACATGTTTCTGGCTGTTGTTTGGATAGTAGAGAGGAGGAGGAGGAAAGGCTAATCAGAAGATTGCTACAGCAATCCACATGCAAGAGGATGGCAGCCCGAGTAAGGTCTATATGGAGGCTGGCTAAAGACAAAGCAGTTGGATCTAGGAAATCTTTAAATAGGAAGGATGCCAGCTGAGCAAGGTAGAACCTCCCACACCAAGATCACTTTACTGCTTTGAAGCTTTAGGGCACATTTTCTGAATGCAAAGTCACTATATTGAGCTCTATGAGAAAAGTACACTTATTTTAAAAAACACATCCTTAGGGTGGGAGACTTGGTCCCGGGGAAGTTTGATGCCCCAGAGTAGGGGGAATGCTGGAGTGGTGGGGTGGGAACGTGTGGATGGGTGGGGAGCACTCTCATACAGGCAAAAGGGAGAGGGAGGACAGATGGGGGATGGGGTGGTGGTGGAGGGGTAACCTGGAAGAGGGATATAATTTGAGATGTAAACGAATGGAATGATTAATAATAATAAAAGAACACCCCCCCCAAAGAATACTGGCTGCTCTTCCATAAGACCTGAGTTCAACCACATGGCAGTTGACAACTGTCTGTAACTCCAGTTCCAGGGAATCTGTCATCTTCATACAGACATGCATGCAAGCAAAACATCAATATGCACAAAATAAAAATAAATCATTATAGAATAAATATATTCCCCCAAGGAACTATAATCCTGATAAAGGAGCTAATTATCATGAATATAATGTGAGAAGGTATCGGTGCGATCATGTTTCTTCTCTTAAAAACATTTGATGAATACTCATTTCCTCCAAAGTTTGAAGACATCTAAATCAGGTTTGACTTACTACTGCAGGTTCATCTCTGATCTACTATGTTCTGGTCACAGAGGTCTGTGGATGTTCCATTGAGGAATGTCCCCATAGGCTTATGGATTTTCAATACTAAATTCCAAGTTGGTGATGCTGTTTGGGAAGGTGTAAGAGGGGTATCCTTGGTGAAGAAAGTACATCTCTGGGAACGGGATTGGAGAGAGTATATCCTTGCCCCACTTGTACTTTATTATTGCTTTGCCTTTGTGATTAAAGACATTATCTCTTAGCTTCCTGTTCTACCTGCCTGCCTGCCTGCCTCATACATCATTAGGGATTTGCCCTCTGAACTGTGAGCTAAAAGAAACCCTTCCTTCTTTATATTTCCTAGGTTATGTCATTGTATCATTGCAACAGAAGAGTAACAAAATGTCGATCGATCAACAATTAATTTTCCTAGAATACTTTTTATATCCTATCCACTCTTGGGAATTCTTAGTCAGGGTCTCCCCTTTTAAGTTTTTGGCAATAGTTTTATTAGAACAACTTTACTAAGATATAACTCAAACATAACACTCCACACACTCTTAAATGTTACTTCTTTCCCAACGACTCTCAGTAATTAATTAAAACATCCATCACCTTCACTAATAGCCTACCTTTTGAGTACTTCAAAGAAACTGTGCTGAATATTTTCCAAATAAAACATACAAAATTATTTCAGGTGGTTGGATTGAGTTGTTTCCTCAGCTGTGCAATGTGTGAAATGGCTGTGCATGCTCTTCTACACTCTGCTAGCTTATCTTGCTACTGATAGACTTTATTTACATGTTAAATTTCATCTGCTTTAGTGGATTGGCCCAGAGGATTAATGCTCATTTATTATATGGTACCCTTAGGAAAACTTGTGGCTAGTTGAAAAGAAAATCTTTTAGCGTTTCTAGGTGGGAACTTATGTTAGAACAGAAGACTTCACTATATCTGCACAAGTTAAAAAATAATCCTACAGGAACAGGGGATACTGTAATCTCAGTACAGACTGCTTCCTCTGTTATTAAGTCTAAATGGCTAAGGACACTACCTTTTCTGTCTTTTGTATCAGAAGGAAAGAATCTAATGAATGTCTAGTTGAGAAAGACAGGGTGTAGTAGCAGGAGACTGACTGGGAAACAAACTAGGTTATTTCCGTGAAGATCCTGAGCTCACAATGAGATAATTTATAAGTCCTGTAAGTGTAGAGAAAGCTAAAAGAGATTCAGCGTGCTCAGAAATGGGGAAAGATAACATTGAAAAGGGACTCTGACAGAGAAAAACAGAATGGCTCATAGGAAATCCACCCCTGACCCTTATAAACTATTGGTAGAGATATAAATTACTGCACTTATTACAGAAATCAGTATGAGACTTCCAAAAATGTACAATAGGACTACCATATAATGGTCTTGAGTGTATGTACCTAGAGGAAAGGAAGCTGCAGAAGTAAATCACAATAGGGACAACTGTACATGTAAGGATAATATGGCATTATTCACAATAACAAGTTATGGAAGCAGTCTAAATGCTGTCAATGGGCAAAAGGATAAAGGAAATGTGGCATATATACAGAATAGAGAATTACTCAGACATATAAGAATGAAATTGTATCAGTTACAAGAAAATGAAACTCGAGATCATCATATGAAACAAAAGAAGTCAGACTAGGAAATAAAGAAAGACATGTTTGTTTGTTTGTTTGTTTGTTGTTCTCATACATATAATCTAGCTTTATTTTTTATTAGATATTTTCTTTATTTACATTTCAAATGTTATCCCCTTTCCAGGTTTCCTCCCGAAAATCCCCTATCTCCTCCCTCCTCCCCCTGATTCCCAACCCACCCACTCCTATTCCTGGCCCTGGCATTCCCCTATACTGGGGCATAGAACCTTCACAGAACCTAGGGCCTTTCCTCCCATTGATGACCGACTAGGCCATCCTCTGCTACATATGCAACTAGAGCCACCAGTCCCACCATTTGATTTCCTTGATTGGTGGTTTAGTCCCAGGGAGCTCTGGGGGTACTGGTTAGTTCATATTAATGTTCCTCCTAGCGGGCTGAAAACACCTTCAGCTCCTTGGGTACTTTCTATAGCTCCTTCATTGGGGACCCTGTGTGCTCTGTGAAATGGATGACTGTAAGCATCCACTTCTGTATTAGTCAGGTACTGGCAGAGCCTCTCAGGAGACAGCTATATCAGGCTCCTGTCAGCAAGCTTTTGTTGCCATCTGCCATAGTGTCTGGGTTTGGTGGTTGTTTATGGGATGGATCACTAAGTCTCTGCTTCGAACTTTATCTCTGTAACTCTGTCCATGGGTATTTTGTTCCCCCTTCTAAAAAGGATTCTGAGGTTCTGGGCTAATATCCACTTATCAGTGAGTATATATAATGTGTGTTCTTTTGTGATTGGGTTACTTCACTCAACTTGTAATAAGAACACATGTTCCACTGTGTTCATAGCAGCCTTATTTATAATAGCCAGAAGCTGGAAAGAACCCAGATATCCCCCAACAGAAATGGATACAGGAAATGTGGTACATTTACACAATGGAGTACTACACAGCTATTAAAAACAATGAATTTATGAAATTCTAGTTTTATTTTTAAGACATATGGTCAAGGTGAAGATATTATGTTAAAGGTGAGGCGAATATGGCAAAAGTATATTCTGTATGTGATAAATTTGTATAATTGATATACCATGATAATGATTGTGATGGTGATGGAAACCAAATTAATCTCTCATGAATTTGAGGGGATAAAGGAAGTTTAAAAAAAAAATCACAGAAGTCCTCGAGAGATGGCGCAGTGGTTAAGAGCACTGGCTGCTCTTCTAGAGGTCCTGAGTTCAATTCCCACCGACCACATTGTGGCCATCTATTAAAGAGATCTGATGCCCTCTTCTAGTCTTCAGGTTTACATGCAGCAGAGCACTCATACAATAAATAAATAAATAAATAAATAAATAAATAAATCGGTAAATAAATAATTTTTTACAAATCATACAAATAGGATAGCCAAAACAATCCTTAAAAATAAAAGAAATACTGGAGGTGTCACCATCCCTGATTTCAAGTTTTACTAAAGAGCAATAGTAAATTAAATAAATAAATAAATAAATAAATAAATAAATAAATAAAATAAACCCACATAATATTGACATAAAAACAGACAAGCAGACTGGTGCAACTGAATTTAAGCCCCAGACATTAATACAAACACATGTGGGTATTTGTTTTTTTATAAATAAAGAAGCAAAAAATACACACTGGAAAAAAGACAACATATTCAACAAATGGTGTGTATCAAACTAGAATTACAAGAATGCAAATAGGTCCATATATATCACTATGCACAAAACTCAAGTCCAAGTGGATCAAAGACCTCAATATAAAACCATATACACTGAATCTAATAGAAGAGAAAATGGGGAATAATCTTGAGTGCACTTGTGAAGGAGATAACTTTCTGAACAGAGCACCAATAGTTCAGGCACTATGATCAACAATTAATTAATGGGACCTCAGAAAACTGAAAGTATTCTGTAAGGCAAAGGACACTGTCAATCAGAAAAAGTGGCAGTCTACAGCATGGAAAAGGCTTTTTCACTAAATTCACATCCACTAGAGGACTAATATCCAAAATTAATAAATAATATAGAAATTAGATATAAAAAACAATCAAGCAAACAAATAAACAAAAACACCCAGCAAACCAAACAATTCAATTAAAAATGAGAACAAATCTAAACAGAGAATTCTCAATAGAGGAAACTCAAATGGATGAGAATCAAATAAATATTCATCATTCTTAGTCATCAGAAAAATGCAAATTAAAATAATCCTGAGCTTCCATCTTATACCCATTAAAATGGCTAAGATCAAAAACTCAGGTGACAGCAGATCCTGGTGAGGATGTGGAGCAAAGGGAACACTCCTCTTTTGCCAGTGGGAGTGCAAATTTGTACAATCACTTTGAACATCAATAAAACGGTTCCTTTGAAAATTGGGAATTTATTTACCTTAAAACCCTGCTATGCCACTACCAAACAACACTTCATCCTATCACAAGGATGCTTGCTCAATTATGTTCACTGAAGCTTTATTTATAAGAAGCTGCAAACAACCTAGATGGTCACCATCAGAAGAATGAATAAAGAAAAAGTGGTGAATTTATCCAACCAAGTATTAGTCAGTTGTTACAAAAAAAAATGACACCATGAAATTTTCAGGATTTTTTTCTGAATTTCAGATTCAGAAAGACAAATATGATGTGTATTTACTTATACATGGATATTAGCCAAAAAGTAAACGATAACCAAATAACAATCCATAGATCCAGAGAGGTTAGGTAAAGAAGAGGGGTTTAAGGGGGGGGCACATGGTTATCCCTAGAAGGGATAGAATATATTTTACAGGTGAACTAGAGGTATTTGGGGACCTGCATAGGGAAATCAGGTGTTGGGGGGAGATGTGCTGGAGGGAGTCAGAGTGGGAAGAGATGATTGGATCAGGGGCATTTGGGAGCTGGCGTAGAAACCTAGTGCATTGGAAATGTCCTGAAATGTAGGAGGGTGACCTTGGTGAGAACTAGTAATGGATGATATAGTCTCAACTAGTCATCTCTTGATTCTAGGAGTGACTAGGTTACATTCCATTGAATTCTTGACCAAGGGGGTCCCATGAATTTCCCCAGACTACCCAGGTTGTTGTTGCTAAGACAAAAAGCTGCTCTCTGTAAAATGAGCAGGGCCTCATTGAACATGGGAAAGTTGAGCTGGTGCTTACATGGCCCTATGTCCTAGTTTCTTTACTACTGGAAGGTACTCTGTAGGTTACCAAAAGAGAAATATAAACAACAACCAGCCATGAAAACCTTGTCCTATAATCTTCCTTCCTGAAAAATACACTAGGGCAATGGTGGCACAGAACCTTTGAAAGTAGTCAACCAATTTCTGATTTGAATTAAAGCCCTCTTCACCAGAAGGAACCCATACTTTATACTGCTTATGTAACCATGAACCAGAGACTAAATAGTCAATATTTAGCCAGTCATCATCTGAGAGGCTTCCTTTGGCAGCTGGTGGGAACAAATACAGATATCCACAGACAGATATTATATAGTCAGGGTGAGGAGAGAGGGAGAGAGAGAGAGAGAGAGAGAGAGAGAGAGAGAGAGAGAGAGAGAGAGAGAGAGAGAGAGAGAGAGAAAGAGAAGGGGGATAGAGGGATGGAGGGATGGAGGAAGACAGAGACACAGAGACAAAGAGATATATTCTAAATGGAGGGTCACCATAAAACCCCATTCTTGGAGCTAAGGAAAACCCCTAGAATAGGAGGCAGAAAGACTGTTAAAACGAGGATACCGCACATTTATAAGTGATTCAGAAAATAGCATCTCAGTTGGTTAATATTATACTTGGTGTTAAAAGTCCTAGTCAACTAGTATGGTCGAAATGGAATCAAAGAAATCTGAGCCCCCATGATTCCGAGCAGAACAGAGATGGCAGCGGAGCAATTTGATCTTACATGAAATAGTTACATTTCCCTATCTCTGTCCCCCTTGACTGTACCAACTTCATTCCTTTGTTTTATAAAAGCCAAAATGCTCATGTTACCTTATTTACATAGAGACAGGGTATCAAGAAAAAAAGGTCAATGGGAGTTGGTAGAGAAATGGAATTTCTAACCGTGATGAGCTGAGTTCCAACTGTGTCGTGAACATTTATTGACATGCACCATTTATTGACAGCCACAGAGGGTGACTTAAGGTTAAAGGAGACAGCAGAGGAAAAGACTCAACATGATCCCTGTGTTGGTCAGTAAGAACACAATATCACCGAAAGTAAAACATTAAGAAAAGAGGTTTCTTTTGTTTCATGGTTCTAGTTAGGTGTTGTGGGGAAGTATTTGGTGATGGCCTTTCATGTAGGAAAAAAAAAAAAAAAAAAAAAAAAACAGAAATGTGCATAAATGTATCTTCTGATCAAAAAAAAAAAAAAAAAAACCGAGGATACCAGGAGAATAAGGCCCTCAGAATTAACTAAAAATGGCCCAGATGAACTCACAGAGACCTCTGTGTATGCACTATAGCTATTAGCTTAGTGTTTTATGGAGCTCCTAACTGTAAAAATGAGTAGGCTCTAACTCTTGTTCCTGTCCTTGGGACTATTTTCTTTTGTGGGGTTTCCATGTCCAATTTTAATGTGATGGCTTTTTATTTCATCTTTTTTAAAAAAAAATATTTTATTTCATCACATTTGTTTGTTATCTGTTAGAAGCCTATTTTTTTTCTAATGAGAGACAGGAAGGGGGTGAATTCAGATAGGAAACATGGAGGAGCAGAGGGAGGGGAAACTATAATCAGGATATGTTGTATGAGAAAAGAATCTACTTTCAATAAAAGGGGGAAAAATCACACGAAGTACAAAACCCAGTCCATAGCTGAGCAAGACCTCAGTCTTTATTTGCCAAGAACATGAAGTTAATTCTACTTCATTTTATGGCTGTAATTTTAAGACAAAAAATTCTTTCAGAAGTGGTTTCATTTTGCTTACATCATGAGCAAAGCCAACCAACTTGTCACGTATGCCTGGATTGCTAAAATTAGGCAAAACATCCTAATACCATCTCATCTGCAGAAAATAGAAACTAGACAAGTAGTCTGCTTTATTAGTGGGAACTGACTTTAAAAGTCTCTCTCTCTCTCTCTCTCTCTCTCTCACACACACACACACACACACACACACACACACACACACACACACACACCTCACTCACAAATCTTAACAAAAGTGAAGTTTGATCTTCACGTCAAATATTTTGGAATTAGCCAACTGCACACAAAGAAGTGGTTCGGTATTTCTGTTTGTGCCATGACTTTAAAACTCATCTACTTTTCTCTCTATTTCTAGGCAAAGTGACACAAAAATCTGATCTTAGAAAGCATGTTTGTGGTAAGGCCCTAGTTACATCTTTTATTACTTTTTCACAAAACACAAAACACCAAATCTCATTCAAGAAAAAAAAAAAAAGAAGTAGATAATGTGGAAAGTTCTTTACCTATTAAGGAAATTGAGATTTAAAAATATCCCCATAATGGAAACTTCTGGGCAATATGGCCTTGGTGTTTATTTCTATCAAGTTTCTAGGGAAAAATTACCAGCCCTACACAAATACTGCCACAAACCTGACTTAAGGATTGTCATATCTTTCTGAATCAAGTATCACTAATGCAGAGTAGTAGTTTTAATTTTTGTTTGATTTTTTTTGGGGGGGGGAACTAATTAAAGTTTTATCCTAAATGCAGTGGAAAATGGTTTCATGTCGGCGGGGAGAATGAGTCTCTCTCTAATCTTAAAAGATCATTTTTCGCATGCTTAACTGTGTGCAGACTAGCTGCGGTTTTGATTTGTCTCACTCAGTTTCCTTTTGCATTTCTTCTGAGCATTTGCATCCTATGATTCTTAGATGTGCATGCAGCATATGTGTGGTTGTGCCTACATTGCTTTTTAACCTATATAGGTAAAGAGTTCACACAAACTTAGGTTTTAAATTTAATAATGTGTAAAAGTGAGTGATGGACCTTATGGAAAATGCAATTTATTTCATGCATTATAGGGTGGTTTAACAATTTAAAAAATAACCAATCAATGTAATTAATCATACTTACAGTTAGAGAAAGAAAGACAGACAGAAAAAACTACATGTGACTGGCTAGAATCTATGTAAGTGCAAAAGTAAATTTGAAGAAAGATATTTATTATCTGTTTTTGGTTTAAAAAAAAACAACAAAGCAAAGCAAGAAGTAGAAGGAATTATTTTCACCCTGTTAAAAACCATGTACTGAAATGAATCATAGCTCAACTGTTCATAGACCATTTCAGATTCAAACCATAATAACAGTACCAGTATGAAGACTGGCATAAATATCAGTGGAAAAGAACATAGTCTAGAAACATGTCAATATATACATTGGCAATTGGTTTTTATTGAGATACAAAGGTAATTCAGAAACATAAAGAGTCGACAAATGCTGTTAGAATAGTGGACATCACATACAAAATAAACAAGTAATAACTTTTGACCTGCACCTTATGCTATGCATGATCAAATTAGATTGTGATCATAAAAATATAACCACTTAGCTTTAAAACTTTTAGTAGAAAAATTAGGAAAACAATCTTTATTTTCTTATATTAGGAACAATGTTTTATATAATACTTAAAATGATATATGAGACAATCTGAGAAATTGGACAACATTCATCTTTTTTTAAAGTTAGTTGTGTAAGATCTGATCATTAATCTTTGTTATCAATTTGACTGAGCTTAGAATCATCATGAAAACAGATACCTGGGCACAAGGGTATTTCTAGAAAGACTTAATTGAGGGAAAAATATACCCCAATGGATGCCACCATCCCATAGGCTGTGCTGGTTAGCTTTTTTCCCACTTTTCACAAATAAATTCAGATGGGAAGAGGAGACCTTATTTGCAGAATTCTATCAGCTGGCCTATGGGCCTGTCTATGGGACATTTTCTTCATCCCTGAGCATGAGCAGGAAGTCCTGGGTTGCATAAGAAAGCAAGCTGAGCACCGTATATGGAGGAAGCCAGTAAGCAGCATCCTCCATGGCCTCTGCATCAGCTCCTGCCTCCAGGTTCCTGCCCTGCCAGAGTTCCTGCCCTGACTTCTCTCAGTGATAAGAGGCTAAAATAAATCCCTTTCTCCCAAAGTTGCTTTTGGTAATGGTATTTATCATAGCAACCGAGAAGCAAACTAATATATCTGGGTCTTGAAATGAATGGGAAGGAGAAAGCAAGCTAAGAAACATTGTTCACATCTTTTTCTTTGTTTTCTGACTGTAGTCACAATGTGACCAGCTAGCACATGTCTATCACACCATGACCTCCCTGTCATGGTAGACTGTACCCTTAAACTGTGAGCCAAAAGTAACCCTAGCTGCTCCGTTAAGTTGTTTCCTTTCAAGCATTTGGTCATAATAACAAGAAGAGTATTATAGGTAACCCCAAACTTCTAATTTCTTTTCGATGTTTTATTTCAACTTATTCCATGTATTCATGTTATGTGTATAAGTATATGTGTGAAGGTTCTTATGGAGGACAAAGGCCATCCTACCAAAGTTGGCTCTCTTTTCCACCATGTTGGTGGCAGGGTATTAGGGAATTCAGCTCAGGTCTTTGGACTTGTCTTTAAGAGGTAAATCATCTCACTGGCACCTATTTTTATTTCCCATAATTATCTTACAAAGTAATAAGTTTCCATATTGCATCTTGATACATATTTCATTTTGATTTATTCTCTCCCATCATCTTGCTTGTGCCTTATCTCCCTATCCCCATTTTCCACTGTAACCTTTCATACCCCAGTATTCCACTTTCTACTTAATTATACTGTCTTTGACACTCCACTGCCTTACAGCATCCTTTTTGGGTTCCTGAACTTTACCTACATTTGCTCAATTAGGTAGACATATATAACAGCCACTATGCTCTGCATTTGAGAAGGAACATATGCCCTTTGTGTCTGAGCTACCTTAATTCTTTCCAAGTATCTCATCCACTTCCTTCCACATTTTATAATTCTATTTTTCCTTATAACTGAATATAATTCAATTTTATATTTATATTATATTTTACTATTCATTCATTTTGCTCATGGAATTTATGGTAGTCTCATTTATTAGCTATTATGTTTGGATAGAGCAGCTATAAACACCATTGTAGTGTTGTAAACTCATACAGACACCATAGAAATCTGTGAAAGCTTCTCAAAAGATCCAAACCACAACTGTCAGTTCTGGACACATTTCTGTATGACTGACTCTACTTCACACTACAGAGATATTTGAAAATATATTTCTAATGCAGGGCTGGGGAATTCATGTGAAGGTCAGAGAGATAGCAGGTTTGAGTGGAAGCAACAGAAGGAGTCATGGCTGTCAAAGTGTTTGAGTCTATCAGAAAGTTTGGCCTCGCGTTAGCAGTTGCAGGAGGCTTGGTGAACTCTGCTTTATGTAATGTGGATGCTTGACATAGAGCTGTCATTTTTGACCGATTACGTGGAACACAGGACATTGTGGTAGGGGAAGTGACTCATTTTCTCATCCCTTGGGTACCAAAGCCAATTATCTTTGACTGCCGCTCTCGACCACAGAGTGTGCTGGTTGTCACTGGGAGCAGACTTGCAGAGTGTCAGCATTACACTGCGTATCCTCTTCTGGCTGGTGGCCAGCCAGCTTCCTAATATCTACACCAATATTGGTGAGGATTATGAAGAGTGGGTGCTGCCCTCTATCACCACAGAGATCCTCAAGTCGGTGGTGGCTCGATTCGATGCTGGAGAATTGATTACCCAGCGAGAGCAGGTCTCCAGGCATGTGAGCGACGACCTCACAGAGAGAGCAGCAACTTTTGGGCTCATCCTGGATGACCTGTCCCTGACATATCTGACCTTCGGGAAGGAGTTCACAGAGGTAGTAGAAGCCAAACAGGTGGCTCAGCAGGAAGCAGAGAGAGACAGATTTGTGATTGAAAAGGCTGAGCAGCTGCAGAAGGTAGCCATCATCTCAGCTGAGGGTTACTCCAAGGAAGCTGAGCTGATTGTCAACTCGCTGGTCATAGCCGGTGCTGGCCCGACTGAGCTGCGAAAGCTGGAGGCTGCTGAGGACATTGCATACCAGCTCTGCCACTCTCAGAACATCTCCTACCTGCCAGCATGGAAGTCTGTGCTCCTCCAGCTTCCCCAGTAAGACCAACCAGGCCATGGCCTCCATCATTCTGAATGCCACCTTCCTTATGCCCCACCCCAGAAATCAATGTGAAGTATAATGATTGGCTTAAAGTGCAGGAAATAAAGGTAAAATCTCTTCAGATCTCCTAAAAAAAAAGATTCTTCTTTCCCCATGTCCACTCTAGCAAACTTTTTTTTGTGGGGGGTGGGGTAAAAACTGATGGACAGAGAGTGAATTTTAACCCAGTTTGAATTTACATTTCTCTGAAGCTATTGATAGTGAATGCTTTTGACTCTTCAAAGATGCAGCCTGATGCTATTGCCCTTGCTGACCGGCAAAGATGAGTTAAGTCCCTACTGCTGTAAACATCATGCACTTCACACAGTCAAGAGTTTCCTGGCATGGTACCAACCTGAAATGGCCTCTTTCTGAAGATTAGCTTTCATGGTACCAGGAGGCACCATGCAAGCTTACAAAGGAGAGAGACAGCCAGCAGTCTAATCCAACTATGAAGCCTTCTAACCACAGCAATGACCAGCCTGGCATGATAACCCTAAGGGTACAATAGTGCCACTCAGACCTTGGTGATAACCAACAGCTCTCTAAATTGGATTTAAGACCCTATTAAAAATGGGGCACAGAGCTAAACAAAGAATTCTCAACTGAGGAATATCGAATGGCCAAAAAGCACCTAAAGAAATGTTCAACATTCTTAATCAACAGGGAAATGTAAATCAAAACAACTCTAAGATTCCACCTCGCACCAGTCAGAATGGCTAAGATAAAAAAATAAAACCTCAGGTAACAGCAGATGCTGGCGAGGATGTGGAGAAAGATGGACACTCCTCCATTGCTGGTAGGACTGCAAGTTGGTACAACCACTCTGGAAATCAATCTGGAGGATACTCAGAAAACTGGAAAAAGTACTTCCTGAGGACCCAGCTATATACCACTCCTGGGGATATATCCAAAAGATGCTCCAAATATAACAAGGACACATGTTCCACTATGTTTATAACAGCCTTATTTATAATAGCCAGAATCTGGAAAGAACCCAGATGTCTTTCAACAGAGGAATGGATACAGAAAATGGAGTACTACTCAGCTATTAAAAACAATGATTTCATGAAATTTGCAGGATGGATGGAACTAGAAAATATCCTGAGTGAGGTAACCCAATCACAAATGAACACACATAGTATGTACTCACTGATAAGTGGATATTAGCCCAAAAGATCTGAACACCCAAGATACAATTCAGAGACCATATGAAGCTTTAGAAGAAGGAAGACCAAAGTGTTGATGCGTTAGTCCTTCTTAGAAGGGGGAACAAAATTCTCATGAGAGGAAATATGGAGACAAAGTATGGAGCAGAGACTGAAGGAAAGGCCATCCAGACACTGCCCCACCTGGGGATCCATCCCATATGCAGACACCAAACCTGGACACTATTGTGGATTACAGAAAGTGCTTGCTGAAAGAAGCCTGATATAGCTGTTTCCTGAGAAGATCTGTCAGAACCTGGCAAAACAGAGGCAGATGATTACAGTAGGGTCCCCAATGCAAGGAGCTATAGAAAGTACCCAAGGAGTTGAAGGGGTTTACAGGCCCATAGGAGGAACAACAATATGAATTAACCAGACCCCCCCCCCAGAGCTCCCAGGGACTAAAACACCAACCAAAGAGTACACATGGAGAAGAGACCCATTGCTCCAGCCACATATGTAGCAGAGGATGGCCTTTCCAGGCATCAATGGAAGGAGAGGCCCTAGGTCCTATGAAGGCTTGATGTCCCAGTGTAGGGGTACGCCAAGGAGGGGAGGTAGGAGTGAGTGGGTGGGTGGGTGTGTACCCTCATAGAAGCAGGGGGAGGGAGTGGGATAGGGGATTTCTGGAGGGGAAACCTGGAAAGGGGATAACATTTGAAATATAAATAAAGAAAATATTCAATAAAAGAAAATTAAAAAATATTAGGCTTGTGTGGGTTACATGACAGGTGCACGTGTGTTTTGGCATATATGTTAGAGGCCAGAGAGCAATTTTGGGAGTCAGTTCTCTCCTTCCACCTTATTGAGGCTGTGTCACTCTTATTTCTATAGATGGGCTGTAAACTCTAGGCTAAACGGCCCATGACCTTCAAGACTATTCTCTTGTTTATGCCTCCTGTATTCTTTTAGGAGTAGTAGATTATAGATGCTTTCCACTGAGCCCTGCTTGTTAAACATGGGTTCAGGTCATCAGGCTTGTACAGCAAGCATTTTTACTCACTGAGTATTCTCTCACTGATCCCCCAACCATATTTTGGAAGCAAATTTCCTTTTTCAGGAAATTCTTCAAGCATTGAATGTGGTCTACCCTCACAACAGAGAGTAGTCTGCTTTAGTCAAATCTACTAATTTAAATGTTCATTCTTCTGAAGACTCAATCTCTTGACAGGACCATCTAGATGGCTATTTGACTAAGCATTTGTGAACCAAAGCCTACTCAAGTGAACACATAAAACTACCCACCACTGTGGTTAATGTCTATTAATATGCTAGAACATAAACCACCTGTGGACTGCCTATGTCTGTGTGTCTTCTATGAGTAAACTCAAGGGCTCAAGGTAGGGGGGTGAGATATAAAGTAAGGCCAGATGGAAGGAATTGAGGTATAGAAAGAACTTATTTTCAGATTTTCCCTGATCTTTTAATCATCTTTAAAATCAACAAACTGCTGTCCATTCAGAGGAAATAAAGATGAGCTGACATTCCTTGAACTAGTCCCTGATTTATTATCAATTGTCTGAGTAACTACAGACAACTGGCTTTGCATTTATTGATTTCTGCATTCGCAATAGCAAAAGAAAGTCTCTGGAATTCTTTAAGACAAGTGTGGTCTAAAAGATTGAAATGATCTCAGTTCAAATTCTGCTTCTGACATAGACTAGTTCTGAGAAAGTTCCTACAGCTCCAAAGACCTCACAATGGGACTGTTCCAAAAATCACATAAGACAAGTTGTGTGCACAGAGCACCGCAGATGTTAACACTAGGGAAACATCTGTACAGACAGAAAGTTAATCTCTCTTAGAAAAATATAACTTCCAACAGAGACTAATCATAAGCAGGAAACTGAAAAGATCCATTTGAGAGTCTTGCACTGCTTTTGTTATGGTAGAATTTCATTTCTTTTGGAGAGAATATTTATGATCATTTGATATTCTTTCAGGTCTAGATGAAGTCCCTTGGCTCTTTAATTCCCCTGAGGCACTGATGGCTTGTGGTGTGTGGGAAACAAGTTCAGTCCAAGTCATGGGAATTTCTGCAGCATCAGAGAGAGGGTGACACTTTTGTTATGTGAATACCAGGAAGATGTGGTTATCTTATTAAAGCTTCACAAGAAAATTAGCACAAAGAGCTATTGAAAGTCATGATTTATATTTGCAAGCAATGAAACTAAGACACAAAGGGTGAGTGAGCTAAACTGTCTAGGAATATGTAGTTATTAAACCCTGAGGTAGATTTTACTTGTATGTCTGTTTAGAACATGTGATGTTAACCGGCAATCTGCATAGCCTCTTCTTGAACAGTAAGTGTATTCCTTTCTCTTAGAAAACAGCCACATGGGCGTTTGAGCTGTTGAAGGATTTTGTCATTGGGAAACTATTCTGTATGTGATATATGTGTGCATACGTATAAGTACACACACACAACCACACAAACACACACACACACACACACACACACTCATCCCAATAATTAAAAAAAAATAAGGGGTTGGATGGATATTGGTTGGCCATCCCCTAGTCTTTGCTTCATCCCCTGTCCTTACATTTCTTTTAGACAGGATAATTTTTGGGTAGAAGAGTTTGTGGATGGGTTGTTGTCCCTATTGCTCCCCTGGGATTCTTGCCTGGCTACAGGAGGTGGCCTCTTTAGGTTCCATATCCCCAATGCTTTGAGTCATAGCTAAAGTCACCACAATTGATTCTTGGGTGCTTCCCTTATCCCAGGTCTCTGTCATGTCCTGGAGATGCTTCCAACCTGCCCATCTTGGTCAGTTGCAGATTTCTATATATTGTCATGGTCATCTGGCAATCTTTTCTGTCCCTCCCCACACCTGATCCTGAACTCCCCCACTCCCTTCCCCATCTCCTCTCACACCAATTCCCTCCCTCCATCTGCCTCTTATGACTATTTTATTACCCCTTCTAAGTCAGATCCAAACATCCTCACTTGTGCCTTTCTTCTTGTTTACTTTTTTGGGTCTGTGGAGTGGGACATATTTTATGGAATATCCACATATAAGTGAATACATGCATTTCCTTCCGCATGGGCAAGGACCAATCCTTGACACTATTAATAATACTCTGTTATGCTTGCAGACAGGAGTATAGCATGGCTGTCCTCTGAGAGGCTCCACCCACTAGCTGACTCACACAGATGCAGACACCCACAGCAAAACAGTGGATTGATTGAGCTTAGAGATTCTTATGGAAGAATAGGAGTAAGAATTACACCCTGAAGGGGACAGGAATTCCACAGGAAGACCAACAGAGTCAACTAGCCTGGACCCTTGGGGCTCTCAGAGACCTAATCATCAACCAAAGAACATATATGGGCTGGACCTAGGCCT
Source organism: Mus minutoides (assembly GCA_902729485.2). NCBI lineage: Eukaryota > Metazoa > Chordata > Mammalia > Rodentia > Muridae > Mus > Mus minutoides. The sequence continues at coordinate 263,450 of LR753431.1, read as the reverse complement.
CCCTGCACATATGTAGCAGATGAGCAGCTTGGTCTTCACGTGGGTCCTGAACAACTGAAATCGGGGCTATGTCAAAAGCTGTAGCCTGTGTGTGGAATATATTCTTCTAGCTGGGCTGCCTTGTCTGGCCTCAGTGGGAGAGGAAGCGCTTAGCTTCTCAGTTACTTAAAATACCATGGTGGTGGGAAACCCAGGGGACCCCACTGGCTCAGAGGACAAGGGGCTGGGGGATTGGGGAAGAATCATGGGAAAGTGTGACTGGAAGAGAGCAGTGAGAGGGGTATACCAAGAACAAAATTAATTAATTAATTAATGTAAAAAATTAAGGGATTAAAGAACCAGAATAGATAATTTTTTAAAGAAAATTCAAATTACCTCCTGAGTTCTGGGGTTGGTTGGGGCAATGATAAGTAGAAAAATCACTAAGACAGCTGTAGCTCTACTTAACTGGACTCCTTGACTACATATAGTATTTGAGATGAGGCTTTGCCATGTATTTATTGCTTACAGTACATCAGGCAATTGTGTGTCTCTCTAGGCATGGAGCCATATAATACCCCAAATGAGAAGGCTGAGAGGTCATAACCTTTCTTCCTTCTTTCCTTCCTTACTACTTTTTAAAACACCAGTTTACTTTCTCTCCATTTCCTATATCCTGGTTTGAACATACAGTTTTCCAAAAGAGGATGATATAGAAGTATCAAAGCCACTTTTCAACTCAAAGCTCAGAGCTCTTGTTTCCAAGCAACTGAGAGTGTGTTCTGAGAAGTGTGGCAGTTCCCCAGTAAACAACTCACAAAATGATGATGCAATCCAGCAATTCCACTGCTAAGTGCATGTGCCCAAAGAACTGGAAACAAGTGTCCAGGCAAAAGGTTATAAAGACAAAACTCAAAGAAATTTTATTCATGAGAACTCCAAGGTGGAAACAGCCCAACTGCCTTTCAATTGCTGGATGAAATCTTTTAATGTGCCATAACTTCAATGAAATAATACTCATCCATAAAAAGAATGGTATATGTTCTAGATCCGTGAAGAATTGAGTTGGAATTTTGATGGGGATTGCATTGAATCTGTAGATAGCTTTTGGCAAGATAGCCATTTTTACTATATTGATTCTGCCAATCCATGAGCATGGGAGATCCTTCCATCTTCTGAGATCTTCCTCAATTTCTTTCTTCAGAGACTTGAAGTTCTTGTCATACAAATCTTTCACTT
>LR753431.1:128413-262166 GCA_902729485.2 Mus minutoides | reverse complement strand
AAGGGGTCTTCAACCCTATAGGTGGAAGAATAACCATGAACTAACTAGTACCCCCTGGGCTCGTGTCTCTAGCTGCATATATAGAAGAGGATGGCCTAGTTGGCCATCAGTGGGAAGAGAGGCCCCTTGGTTATGCAGAATTTATATGCCCCAATACAGGGGAACGCCGGGGCCAGGGGGTGGGAGCGGGTGGGTAGGGTAGCAGGGCCGGGAGGGGGGAGGATATAGGGAACTTTCTGGATAACACTTGAAATGTAAATGAAGAAAATATCTAATAAAAGTTGAAAAAAAAAAAAGAATGGTATATGTTATAACATGGAAGAACTGTGAAGCCATTATATTAAATGCAAAGAGACTGACTACTGTGTAATTTTTTTTGTCAGTCTTACACAAACTAGGCTTATGGTAGAGGAAGGACCCTCAATTGAGAAAATGTCTACATAAGATTGGCCTGTAGGCAAGTCTGTGAAGAATTTCTTTGATTAATGATTAACAATTAATGGGGAAGGCCAAACCCCAGCCCTCCCCTTTGGTGGTGGTGCTATCTCTAAGCAGGAAGTCCTGGGAGGTATAAGAAAACAGCTGAATGTAGCTCTTCTGTGTTTTAGTTCCTGTCTCTAGGATTCTGCATTGTATTTCTGCCCTGGAAAGTGTAAGCCAATTACTTTTTACTCTTCTTTATTTTAATTAAAAAAAATTAATTTACATTTCAAATGCTATCCCAAAAGTTCCCTATACACTCCCCCAGCCCTGTTCCCCTGTTCTGCTCCCACTTCTTGGCCCTGGTGTTCCCCTGTACTGGGGCATATAAAGTTTGCTATACCAAGGGGCCTCTTTTCCTATAGCCTATAGATGGCCGACTGCTACATATTCAGCTAGACACGAGCTCTGGGGGTATTGATTAGTTCATATTGTTGTTCAACCTATAAGGTTGCAGACCCCCTTCAGTTCTTGGGTACTTTCTCTAGCTCCTATATTGGGGGCCCTGTGTTCCATCCTATAGATGACTGTGAGTATCCACTTCTGTATTTGCCAAGGCACTGGCAGACTCACAGGAGACAGCTATATCAGGGTCCTTTCAGCAAAATCTTGCTGGAGTATGCAATAGTGTCTGCGTTTGGTGGCTGATTATGGGATGGCCCCCCAGGTAGAGCAGTCACTGGGTAGTCCATCATTTCCTCTTAGCTCCAAATTTTGTCTCTGCAACTCCTTCCATGGATATTTTATTACCTAATCTAGGGAGAAATGAAGTATCCACACATTGGTCTTCCTTCTTCATTTTCTTGTGTTTTTAGAGATGTATCTTGGGTATTCTAGGTTTCTGGGATAATATTCCCTTATCAGTGCGTGAATATCAAGTGACTTCTTTTGTGATTGGGTTACCTCACTAAGGATGATATCCATTTGCCCAAGAATTTCATAAATTCATTGTTTTTAATTGCTGAGTAGTACTCCATTGTGTAAATGTACCACATTTTCTGTATCCATTCCTCTGTTCAGGGACACCTGGGTTCTTTCCAGCTTCTGGCTATTTTAAATAGGGCTGCTATGAAAATAGTAGAGCACATGTCCTTATTACCAGTTGGAACATCTTCTGGCTATATGCCCAGGAGAGGTATTGCTGGATCTAGCTGTAGTACTATGTCCAGTTTTCTAAGGAACTGCCAGACTGATTTCCAGAGTGGTTGTACCACCTTACAAACCCACCAGCAATGGATGAGTGTTCTTCTGTCTCCACATACTTGCCAGCATCTGCTGTCACCTGAATTTTTGATTCTAGCCATTCTGACTGGTGTGAGGTGGAATCTCAGGGTTGTTTTGAAATGCATTTCCCTGATGATTAAGCATGCTGAAGATATTTGCTGGCCCCTTAAGTGGAAAATCTTCATTCTCATCTATCCTATTATCCATAGGTTTGGTCTTCTCATTGTGTCCTGGATTTCCTGGATATTTTGAGTTAGGATCTTTTTGCATTTTGCATTTTCTTTGAGTGTTGTGTCCATGATCCCTATAGAATCTTCTGCACTTGGGATTCTCTCTTCCATCTCTTGTATTCTGTTGTGGATGCTCACATCTATGGTTCCTGATTTCTTTCCTAGGTTTTCTATCTTCAGAGTTGTCTCCCTTTGGGTTTTCTTCATTGTTTCTACTTCCATTTTTAGATCTTGGATGGTTTTGTTAAATTCCATTGCCTGTTTGGTTGTGTTTTTCTGTAATTCTTTAAGGGATTTTTGTGTTTCTTCTACCTGTTTAGCAGTATTTGCCTATAGTTCTTTAAGGACTTCTACCTGTTTAGCAGTGTTCTATAATTCCTTGAGGGATTTTTTTGTGTTTCCTCTTTAAGGGCTTCTACCTGTTTAACAGTGTTCTAATGTATTTCTTTAAGTGAGTTATTGGTGTCCTTCTTAAAAATCTTTTACCATCATCATGACATACAATTTTAAATCCTTGTCTTGCTTTTAGGGTGTGTTGGAGGTATCCAGGACTTGTTGTGGTGGGCATACTGGGTTCTGATGATGCCCAGTGTTCTTGAGCTGATGTTGCATTCCACTCACCTGTAATTCAGAGATCCTGCAGCATGGAGAGCACTCTGGAGCCCTTAGAGGCCTCTGCTGGGCTCAGAAGCACGTTTACTCTTTAATAATAGCAATATTACTATCATTGTTACTTTGATCATGTCCTTTACCACAGCAGTAGAAAGCAAATGAGGATATATAGCTGAGTGAAATATTCAGTATTGATGAATTCATAAAGATATTTGATCATAAGTTGATGGGTCAAGGAAGGAGAAGTAATGGGGAGTGGCTGTTTAATGGCTTCCTATTTTGGAAGATAAAAGTTCTAGAATTACATAATGGAAATATATGGAAATAGTGTAACTATTCTTAATGTAGTGAATTATATTTTTTAAATTGTTTAAATGTTTGAATACTTGGTTCCCGGGTGGTCAGTGTGGGAAGGTTCAGAGGTGTGGCCTTAATGGAGGGGTTATGCTACTGATGGGTAAGCTTTGAGGTTTCAAAAGGCTCCTGCCATTTCAGGGTAGTTCTCTCTGCCTACTGCTTAGATTATAAAATGTAAGCCTACGTTTATTCCTGTCATCATGCCTTCATTCTACTATCATGAACTCTAACCCTCTAAAACTGTAATCTCGATTAAACACTTTTTGGTTATAAAAACAAATATCAAAATAAAATTGCTCAAATGGTATTTTTTATCATAATAGAACTGAATTAAGAAAGTAATTAATTAGGTCATTGGTCTCTGATTTTCCCTATGCCTAATGGTTATGCTTCTTAAAACTTTACAAGTGTCTCTTCTTGGCCGGTCCATAAAGACTTTGAGTTCCTTTTGTTCTTTCTGTCCTTCCCTATTCTTCCTTAGACCAAGAGTTTGTGATTCCTGACTATTAGCATCCTTCTCAGTCTACCTTGCTCATCCAGACCCCATTGATTGCTTGTTTCTTGAATTAAGAGATCTAAGGCCAAATGTGATGGAACAAGCCTATAATCTCATCACTCCAGAAGCTAAGAGGGTCATGAGTTTGAGACAAAAAAGAAATCCCGAACAATGAAAGTCAGGCCCACTTTGACTGTATCTTTTACTGTAACATCTCAGTCTCTCATAGCACTTAGGAGATGTTTAATAAGTTGACAACTGCAAACGTGCACAAACACACACACACGTACACACACACACATGGGGGAGGGGGAATGAGAGAGAGTTTTATTTGCTCTGCTGGGTCACACAATAATTCTATGCTTAGTTTATTGAGGAACTGTTATGTTTCTCCTTTCCTTATGGAAAGGGGTTCATTAGCCCTAATTCTTTGGTTACATATTCTGCAATGGCATTTCCTGTTTATTTTATTTCTTTTAATCTTCTCTCCACGTGATGCCACGTAATATATTTCCAATAAATATGTTTGGTAAAAGATCTACAAATTTACATAATGGGCCCTCATTCTATTGCATGCATGTAAAATAGGACTGTACAGTATAGTACAGTACAGTACAGTACTTCATCAGGAAAGAAATATCCTAGTATGTCTTCAGTTTCCAATCAATTAAAATCAGATGATCTCCTGCTAGTGCAGCTAGGAACAAACAGATATCTTCTTAGAGGAGGCAAAAGTCTATATTTTGAATCAAAACAGATATGGGAGTAAACTTCAATTCAGGGTTTACAAGCTCTCTGGAATTTAATTTCTTCACTTGGGAACATCAAGCTATGATAGTGATAATACTCATTGCTTTCTCCTAAATATCTACAGTTTAGAAAATTTTCCCTTGAATTATGAACAATGCTATGACAACCCAATGATGTATATCATAACAATATAAATTACAAGAAAATGCAGGCCGATGCTGTAACACTGTAATTATGACCTTATATCTCCAATTAGCTGTGCCAACCAGATTCCTTTTAGAATGGCTCTGGCATTCATAACCCTAAGAACAAAAGTGGGACTTGAAAGAAGGGTTAGTTTGCATCCTGGCAGATGAACAAGGGATCTGCTGGTGGCTTTCCAGCTGATAATAGAAAAATCAGTGGACAGGAATGAGATGGCATTCCCAATGTTTAACCATAAGAATAAGCCTTTTAATTCTCTAAGCCCTGTGGATCTCTTGGACACATGGTTAGTCATCAATTTACTTTGGACATTTGATTGCTCATGCATGCCAAGAGAGCTGTCCACATTTCAGTAGACTGACTCATGCCTGGGCCCTGGCATTGGAGGCTGTTCATACTAGCATATACTGTGGTTTTTTTTTTTTTTTTAAATCAAATCCACCTTAATTCCCTCCTCCCCTATCACCTCTACCACTTTCCCCTTCCAAGTTATGTGGTTCCATTTAAAATATCAACTGAGCTGGATGTGGATAGCTGAGACAGAGACCTGGATAAGGGAGGTGCCCAAGAATCACAGCATTGGGATTATGGAACCTGAAGAGGCCAGGCAGGAACCCCAGTGGTTCGATAAGGACACCAACCCACCCACAAAACTTTCAATCCCAAATTATATGAAATACATAGATGGGATGGAGTAGAGCTAAGGGAACAGCCAAACAATAATTAGCCCAACTTGAAACCCATTCCATGGGCAAGCACCAATCCATGACACTACTAATGATACTCTGTTATGCTTGCAGACAGGAGTCTAGCATGGCTGTTCTCTGAGAGGCTCCACCCAGCAGCTGCTTCACACAGATGCAGATACCACAGCTAAACACTGGCTGGAGCTCAGGGACTCTTATGGAAGAGTTGGAGGAAGGACTGAGGCTTCCAAAAGGGATAGGAACTCCACAGGAAGACCAACAGAGTCAACTAACCTGGACTCTTGGAGCTCTCAGGGTCTGAACCACAAACCAAAGAACATATACACAGGCTTGACCTAGGCCTCCCTGCACACATGCAGCAGATGAACAACTTGGAGAAGACTGGCTCCCTAGCAGCCAGGAGGAAGGTATTAAAGCCCACACCCACAGTAACACACCTACTCCAAAAGGCCACACCTACTTCATCCTCCTAATGATGCCACTCCCTGGGCCAAGCATATACAAACCATCACATCAGGACAGAACAACAAAAACCTACAGGCTGATTTCTCTGATCAACACAGATGAAAAAATTCTCAGTGAAATACTAGAAAACCAAATGTAAACACATATTAAGATCATCCACCATGATCAGTAGGCTTTATCTTGGAAATGCGAAGTTAGTGTAACAATACATAAGTTGATTGTTGAGAAGTGCCCCCCACCCAGCATAGCTGTAGCCATTTTGTTCCATGCCCACCAGCTATTTCATATTGTTACCAGTCATTGATGCAGAAAATTACTTGACTCAGTGCAGGGTCATGCTGACCACATACCCTGTTATGTTCTCTATGAAGTTTGTTAATATTAAGAAACTCCACAACTGTATGCTTCACGTAGAACCCATCAAATTAAAGGTCAATATGAACAGTTATGTCTAAAATGGCTTGAGTCAGTGCCGACCACCATGCAGCACTTCCTGCACTTGTGTATATGAGCTCATTGTGGTTTTTGCAGTTTTAGCCCTTATACGCTGACATAGAAAAAAAAATGGTTGGGGTTGTAGCCTCAGCCTCCAAATTTTGAGCAATGGTCCTGATGGATCAATCTTAGGGTATGCATTCAATAAATTATCTCCCCTATCTGACTGAGCTCAATGTCGTATGGTTTGTAAAGCAATATGATAAATCATAAAATGGACTTAGACAAAAACTTTTATCATGAAAACATTTTGGACTTTTCAAAGGCATTTTTTTCATCTTTTTCATCTTTTGAAATGATTCTGTGATTTTGTCTAAGGGTCATAGCTCAAAATTTGGAGGCTGAGGCTACAACTCTTTTTTTTTCAAATGGATGGGTAGGGTAACTCTAAGTGACTCCCAAAACAATACAGAGTTGAAATTAAGCCCCTGTTGCTAAAGACAGGACACAGTTTGGACACAGGACTTAGTATGATTCCAGCTGGATCTAACCTAAAAGCCTTCTCTGTAGTCTAGTTTGAAGGTAACAGAAAATACTATGTAAGCTCCCGAGAAATAAAAGCAATTATGTAGTCTTAACCAGCCCAAACACATATGAACCACAACACTGACCAACATAGCAAACTATCTATACTTATGCAGTAAGTTACAGTTTGTGCAAAAGGCTATTTAACTGGATTTAGGGCCTACTTAAAAGAAAGAAAACCATGTCTTATACTAAAAATCAAGTCAACTTTTCTTAGCTAGTGAGGCTGTGGACCTTAGAAGTAAGTCTACCACCACCATTTTGTTAGATCAGCATAGTTCTTATTATATTTTAAATCTAACTCTACCTGCAGGTAAGTGTAGACACCGCCATCCATCAAAGAATCTTCTCTTTTCAGCAGATGGAGACCATCACAGAAAATCTGATCACAATACAGAGATCAAGGAATTGTGGGGTATCTGGCACTAGTGCATACATCTACTTCACAGTTACTGTATCTTGGATAAAATTACAGAAGAAGAAGTAAAAAAAAAAAAAAATTAAGAGCCAGAGTACCAGGAAGTCTACTGAGAAAGTTTCTCCTAGACATGACTACATAAATAAAACTGAATCAACGGCAGTATCAATAGACATACTTGCATGGGGATGGATTTTCAGAGTCCCAACACTAAACTATAGGCAGCTACTACATATGACTACTAGGAGAGGGAAAATTCACCTTTTCCAGGGATGAGGCCTGTCTTGAGTTAGGGTTTCTGTTGCTGTGCAGAGACACCATGGCCCTGGTAACTCTTATAAAGGCAAACATTTAATTGGGGCTGGCTTATACTGTCAGAGGTTTGGTCCATTATCATCATGGTAGCATGTAGAGGCAGAAATGTTGCTGGAGAATGAGGTAAGAGTTCTATATCTTGATCCACAGGCAGCAGAAGTAGACAGTGTGCTATATTAGGCCTAGCTTGAACATAGGGGACCTCAAGATCTGCCTCCACAGTAATACACTTCCTCCAACAAGGCCATACCTCCTAATAGTAAGATTCCCTATGAACCTATGGGGACCATTTTCCTTCAAACCACCATAAGCCCATTAATTGGTTATCAGTCCTTAATCCATTTTCACACAAGCAACAAAACAAGACTCAGTTGTATTTATATATTTGTACATAAATATATGTACACTTAGATGTATGCATATAACAAGAATAAAGAATAATCAAAGCTAAAGTGGCGACCAATTTGAGAGAGTGGAGGGTATGGGGGGTTGGGAGAAGAGTCCATGGGAGTGGACAAAAGGAGGAAAAGGAAGGATTAAAGTGAGGGAATCCTATTTTAATTAAATGGGCCTTTAAAATGTCTGTATCCCAGCAAACTAAAAATAAAGAAATTAACAAATTTCTTGGCATATATGATCTACCGAAGTTAAATCAAGATGAAATAAGTAATTTAAACAGATTCATAACCCCTCTGAAAAAAGGCAGTAATTAAAAATCTCCCAACCAAAGTCCAGGGCCAAATGCATTCATTTCAGAATTCCACCAGACTTTTTTTTTTTTTTTTTTTTTTTTTTGCTTTCAGTAAATAAGAGGCATTTTAATTAAAAGACGACTGACCAGAGCCAACCAAGAGAATTCTCTAGATAAGGCCAGGGCTATTTCAAACTAAAGGATTATATAGGCAAAACCTACAAAGTAACAATTTTGGGAAGCCAAAGTAACTCATATCTTCTCCCAGAGCAGGCAAGGCTTGATTTAGTGACATGTCCAGCAGATGCCTCAGACATGCAAGCAAGCAGGCAGTTTGTAAAAAGCAGAACTTAACCATTAGCCTGTGTAATCTTGTGACCCCTCACTTTTTAGGAATAGCTGAGGCACTGAAATATTTTGCAACATTCAGCATTTTTTTTTTTTTTGAGACAGGGTTTCTCGGTGTAGCCCTGGCTGTCCTGGAACTCACTTTGTAGACCAGGCTGGCCTCAAACTCAGAAATTTGCCTGCCTCTGCCTTCCGAGTGCTGGGATTAAAGGCATGTGCCACCAAAGCTCAGCGGTACCAGGAAGCGGTCCATCTCAGGCTACCTGGCAGGGTACATTCAAGATAGAGTAATTTCTTCAGGGCTTATGCAACCTAAAACAATTTTGTTTTTGCAAGCCTAGCACAATAAGTGTATCCTCTAAACACAATGTTCACCATCACAAAGGCAGCCCTGCTAGGTTGTTCAGGTATGTAAGACCAATTTGGTAGTTTCAAGCTTTTTTCTTGGTATGGGAACAAATCCCTCAAAGGTGTAATAAGAAAGAAGAGAAGGAAGCCTGGTACAAACAATACCTGGGGAAATAACAACCACGAGAAATTCAAACCTTTTACAGAAAAAAAGTACATTTTTCCCCCTTACCGTAAATCATTGGTATAGATACATGTGCACATTTTGTTAATATTTTCAGTGGAAAATATTTTTTGTAAAAATATCTTCATACCTTTGAGAGTAGATCAAAGATATGCTCAAGGTGGGAGTGGGGTTGGGGGGTTGAAATGGACCAGAGGGTAAAGTGCTTGCTGTTTAATCATGGTGGCTGGAGTTCAGATTCCAGGACCCACAGAAAACACCCACCTCTGTAACTATAGCTTCAGTTGAATTCTTCCTACTGTTTTCTAGGGAGTTTAGGGCTTGTGTTATTGCTAGGATTGTAACTGAAGTAGTGATGTATCTTTCTCAATGGATTCTATTGACAATGGTGAGATTTTATTTATTCTCTTTGAGATTGATCCTTGGTGAATTGGTACCAGTTTCACAAGTTTCCTCCAATATTGAAACACTGAACCATTCCACCCTTCATTCAGTCTGAAAGGAAGCTCCTCAGTCAGGAAGGCAACAAAAGATCTCAAAATGGTCCCTGAAATTGATCAGATTCACTAGGCTCCTTCCCTGCCAGAGAGCAATAAAAGCTGAGAGTCCCTCTCAGATGAAAGGAAGCGGAGCTGCAAAGAAGACTCTCAAAAGAGCCACCCTCATACCAGCTGTCTGGAAGAAGTTTAGACCAACTGAGGCACCTGGAATGGACAGTCTCCAGCCCTTTGATCCATCTACACGCTGTGGAGTTTCTCCAAGTTCCAAGCTTTTGTGAGCTGTCATCTGTGCTGGGTAGGCTTTGGTGATGCAGCTGTCTTTGAGTCATTTCTGCTCCTGTAAGTAATCCCTCACCCATATTCCTATAAGTAACCCCAATAAAACTTATTGGTTCACCAAGTAGGACTTTGGTGGTATGGGCACTTTGGTCTGTCCTGGGCTCTTTATGCAGAGGAGAAACAAATTTTGTCACACAACACTACCTACTAGGTTTTATAACTGTAAAATTCTATTTATTCTTAGTAATTAGGAAACATATTATGTGTGAGAAGATATTTTGAAGGGCACTTAAATTTCTATAATTGACCATGATGGGACAGTTTCCTAAAAGACAAATATACTAGTCAGGACCAGCTGAACTATGCTGAAAGCATTTAGGTAAGTAACCCTGTGTTCTGCCGACGAACTGTGATATATATCATTGAGCTACATCTCCAGCTCTGTCTATTTTTTATTTTGAATTGATTTTTTGTGCAGGGCAAGGGTAATCTGTTTTCATTTTCCTACATGTATGCATCCAGTTTCCCTAGAATCACATGTTGAAGAGGCTGTCTTTATTTTTTCTATGTTTTTGTTATAACTGTCTAAAGTCAGGTGGCTGTTGTTATATGCTTTATTTAGGAGTCTTCCATCTTATTATACTTGCTTTCTGTCAAACCACGGTGGTTTTGTTGCTATGGGTATGTAGTTTGATATCAAGTATGATTCCTCTAGCATTGTTCTTTTTGATCAGCATTGCTTTGGATATTCAATACTGTGACTTCATAAGAATCGTAGGATCATCTTGTGCTATTACTTCTTTTTTTTTCAGTTGATGTTTATACATTATACATAGTGCCTAGCTCCATAAGGATATTGAAAACACATATATAATGTATTTTGAGAACATTCTTCTTCACTTACCAACACTTTCTTTTTCTAACCATCATTAGTCTCCTTTAAATTCCTATTATGCAACCTCATCCCTTCCTATAACTTTAATCTCCTGTTTCCACTTATCCATATATATATATAATATTTAATAGTATATTATTTATATCATCATATATATGGAAAAATATAATATATACGAAGCACTTTAACCAACAACTTTCCAACCCTTTGTTTCCCGGTAACTTTGGTTCTTGATAGGTTAGCTATTGAGAATAGTGCTAGGGTAAACATTGATGTTCATGTATGTCTGTGGTATGACAAATTGGAGCCTTTTTGGAGTATGCCAAGGAGTCATATAGCTAGGTAGGATTATAGATATATTTTCGGTTTTTTTGTTTTGTTTTGTTTTTTGAGGATACTCCATAATGATTCCTATGGTGGTTCGACTAGTCTACATTCTAGCTAGCAGGGTTTTAAACCTATGCAAGCATTTATTTAATGACTATCATTCTAACTGGGACAAGATGGAATGTCAATGCAATTTTAAATTACTTCTCTCTGGTGGTTAGTGAAGTCGAACATTTTCTCATATGTGGACTGGTCATTTGTAATTTATCTTTTAAGAACTTTTCATCTCATTAACCCATTAACTGACTAAGTTATTTGAGTTCTTGTTATAAAGGTATTTGTGTTCTTTTAATAGCTTATATATTAAGCTGGGGTCAGACGTGTGGAGTTAGAAAACACTGTACTCTCTATGGATTGTCTTTTGCCTGATGATTAAGTGTTTCTTTATTGTGCAGTTTTTATAATTTAATGAAATTCCACTTGTCCATCATTGGCAGTATTTCCTCAGATAGTGAAGTCTGTACAAAGTGCTTATCTGTGCCTGGATCTTTCACTTTTTTCTTCTTTATTTTTTAACAATATCAGAGTATCTGGTATAATATTAATACATTATATTGATACAACTGGAGTTGAGTTTCTACAGGGGCAATGATTGGGATCTGGTTTCATTCTTCTACACATAGATAGCAATTTTTGCTAGCACCACTCACTAAAGGTTTTGCCTTTTCAAAAATGTGTATTTTTGACATCTTCATTAAAAAAGATCATGTACCTAAAGCTTCATGGGTTTATATCCTGACCCTTCACTCGATTCTATTGATTTATCTGTCTGCTTTTGTGTAGAGATCAAGCTGTTTTCGCTACTTTGTTCCTATAGTATAACTTGAACTAGGTGTGGTAGTACCTCTAGGATTGCAGAGTCTTTTGTGCTTCCACATACATATTAAGATGTCTTTCTATTTCTGTGAAGAATAGGATTGGCATTTTGATGGGGAGTGCATAAAAGCTGTAGATGTAGTTCTTCAAATCCATGAGATCGATTAGAATTCGAAGAATTAGAATCCCATCTCCAAGCACCGTCTCCAATTTTTTCAAATTTCTTAAGCTTTAATTGTAGAAACCTTTTACTCTCTTAGTTAGGTTTATTACAAGGTAGTTTTGTTGTTATTAAATCTATTGCAAATTGTAGTGAGTTCTTGATTTCTTTCTAAACATGGCCATTATTGATATATAGGAAAGATACCAATTTTTGCATTATTTCTATATCCTATTTTGATGAAAAGATATGTTAAGCCTTAGAGTTTTCTGGTAGAGCATTAGAGTTAGGCTCTTTTAAATATAGGGCAATGCTGTTTGCAAATATAGATGGTTTGACTCCTTTCTTTTCTATTTGTAGCTTCTTTCCCTTGGCTTTCTGCTTTGGTTAAGAATGATAACACAATGTTGAATCAGCAGAGAGACTTGGAAGTCTTGTCTTATTCCAAATTTCATAAGATTCTTTTAATTAATTACTGTGTACGTTGATGGAAGGTGTTTGACAAGTGCAGGTACCTGCATACCACTGCACATGTGTAGAGGTCAGAGGACAATTTTGTGGAGTTAGTTCCCTCACTCCATAGTGGTATCTGGGAACTGAACTCAGGTTGTGAAGGTTGCTTGGCAAGTACTCTTATCTATGGAGCCACCTTGCCTGAGGTTAGTACAGATTTTGCAGGAAATGCTCTCAGTTTCCCTCCCATTAGTATAGTTTTGGCTACAAACCATCGCATAGAGCTATTATTATGCTCTAATATGTTCTTTTCATTACTAGTTCCTGTAGTGCTAATATCATGAAGGGATATTGGACTTTGTCAAAGATATTTTCTGTATATACTGAGATGATTACGTGATTATGTCCTTGAGTTTATGTAGTAAATTACATTTATTGATTTTTCACATGTTGAGCCATGCTTTTGTTTCTGAATGAACCAAGTTTGTCGAGGATAAACTTTTTAAACAGGGTCTTCCTCTGTACTTCAGTCTGATAGTCTAGCTCGGACTTCAACTTGTGATTCTTCTGGCTCAACGCCTGTGTGCTGGCATTACAGATGAGTGTCACCATGCCAAGGCTTAAATTTACACTGTGTTTAAATTCCATATGAGAAAGGAAACATTTAGTCATCAGCCTATGAAATGGAAGGACATGATGTGTTGGGAGTAGGAGATACCCGGGGGTGAGGGGGATGCTCACCCTTCTCAGAGGAGAAGGGGAGGGGCGATGGGGAGGAGCTGTGAAAGTAGGATCCAGAGGAGGGGGCTGATATTGGGATATAAAGTAAATTAATAAATAATTGAAAAATAAGAAATGGGAGGATACTATTTGCTAACCACACACATCTCACATCACTGACACTCAATATTTTAAAGAATGCACGAGCCTTTATAACAAGAAAATCAAATAAGTACACCACAATATTGTACAGTTCATATCTGTTGTTTAAATCTAGTAGGAGACTTGTTTAAGTTGAAAAAAAAAACATCAAAATTATCAACTTTAGATTTTGTAAGATGTCTTCCAAAATGCTTGTCTCCATAACACCCAATACGGAAAATAACTTATTCAATAAAGGCCAACAGTGACTACTGATATAAAGTAAAACACTTTATGAGCTTATAGAGGAATGACTATCCTAGTTGCATACTTAGAAGAGATTTTGACAATTTGTGGATCAAGGATTGGCTTGTGATTCATACAGAATAACAAGCACTTTCAGTGTCCTTGTATGTGTAAGACTGACTGAGTCAGGCAATCAATGATGCATCTCAGCCTTGGGCTAAGTTTTATTAGTCCTGGCACGAGACAGTGCCTTACAGACTCTCAGTAAAATTGATACAAGTTGTTCTTACTATTTGGGAATTACCATAGTCTCTGAACTACAGCTCAGTGTTCTAATTTGAGAGTGAACTCTAATGCCATCCCCTTTGGAAAATTTTGCTGAGTTCCACAAGTCAAAATTAATTGCTCCTGCCATGGAATAATTTCCACTTGAAAACATTGCAATGACCCTTGCTCAGAAATGTATTGTTTTTTTCTTCCTTTGAGAATTGTACTTGATTATAGAAAAGATCCTAGAGGACCTAACAATGCACCCACTTAAGTCTTGAGAATTTGACGAATGAAATTACAACATAAGAAATAGATAAGATTCGGAGATGTAAAGTTACCTTTGAGAAGACAGCAGAGGTTCTAGGCTTAAAGCCAATTCTGACAGTAACCCAATGTGTGTTTTTATCACAGGCTTAGAAAGAGAGGATAACCCCCTGGGTATGTCCCAACCCCAGCACATCATGTCCTCCAATTTCCTAGGTTGATGATTAACTATTTCCTTTCTAGTATGGAATTTAAATGTGATGTAAATTTCAGCATTCCTTCAACAGGGAGGAAGAAAATGACTTGGAAATACTGAAAGACAGGAAGTTCAAAAGGAGCTCATTGGTGATACAGCTTTGCCAAGGCTAGGAAGAACCTCTGGCTCAAGAAAACTACCTTCTGTTCTCTGAGGTCAGCACATCCTAAGGGTGAGTAGATTATCCCATTTGGCTCGGTTGCCAGAAAATATTAGTATTATACAACCAACTGTCCTTGCAGTGATGCCAAGTACACCAAGAGTCCTCTTTGTTATGCTCTGGCTTTCCCCCATGGATTTTCCTACAGGCAGAAGACTTGTTCATGTAACCATCTGTTTCTCAGCTGTTCTGATGTTGATCAAAATCTAAAATCAACCAGTCAGTATTCTAGTGCCAGTGTCTGCCTCTTGTGGGTAGTGAGAGATCTATTTTAAAATATTATTGTTTTAAATTTGAAGTTTTAATATTTTGAGAATTTTATATATAAGTACTCAATTTAAATTGCTCCTCTTCTTCTTTCCTCTTTAACTTCTCCTATGTTGCTCTCCACACCCTCTCAAATTTATAACTTCTTATTGTTGTTTAATACAAGAAATGTATATAAATGCATATATTTTCACACATAAATAACCATTTATTATTTCGTGTGTGTGTGTGTGTGTGTGTGTGTGTGTGTGTGTGTGTGTGTGTATGCTTGGCATTGACCAGCTGGGATTAGATAACATAATAATCAGGGAGCTCCTTCCTAGAGAAAACTGATTCACCTTCTCTCAGCAGCCATTTGTTGTCTGTAGCTGTTTACCTTGGTGTGGGACCTTGTGAAATTCACCCCATTCACATTGTTATGTTGACTTGTGTTGCCATCATGCAGATCTTGTTTAGGCAATCTTAATGTTGTGATTTCCTGTGTTCTGCATCTCTCTGTCATGTCTAGAACACACTATCTCAGGGTCCTCTGGTTCTTAGAATATTTCCACCCATGCCCTTCTTTTAATTTTTCCTCAGCCTTGGATGTAGGGATTGTGTTGTGAATGTACCAATTGGGACCAGATACACTATGATCATTTAGTCTCTGCATTTTGGTTTATCTTATTAATAGTGTTTTTACTTTATATGTATGGGTGTTTTGACTGCATGTATGTATGTGCACCACATGAATGTCTGGTGGAGTATTAGATTTCCTGAAATTGTTGTTAAGGATTGTTGTGAACCATCATGTGGATCCTGGGAATTGAACTTGGGTCCTCTGGAAGAGCAGGCCATGCTCTTAATCACTGAGCCATTTCTCTGGCCTCCTATTCTCTGTATCTTAACATTCATGAGTCTCTGAAATACTGTTTATCTGTTTCAAAACAACAACAACAAATAATAAAAAATAATAAAAAAATAATAACAACAACAGACTTCTTTCATGAAGGGTAAGCTATAATACATTCACTCTTGCCCTTGGACTGACAAAATGTTTTCCAATATACTAGTGTCAGACAAAGAAATGTAGAGAACTTGATAAGGTTACAAAATCTAGGGCTACAAAACTGTTTCCTTGAAAGATTTCTAATCTATCATCTCCTTTGAACCAAAGCTATATGGTATAAAGAACAACATGGTATTTAATGAGTGGGAATAGTCACAGAACATTTTATGAATAACTTTTAGCAGAAATCTTGCTGTACAGATGTGTTATTCATCCTTATTTAGGAAACTTTTCAAAGACAGGTATAGTTTCCTAAATTCTTTTTGCCTGCAAAAGAGCTAAGTATAGAACTTAGCTATGTAGACTGTCAGTAGATCCCGAACGAAAATGAGTCTTAAATGGTTTACCAGGAGAGTGGTATGGAACTGGCTGAAGATGAAGAGATGTCACTCAATTGTTCAAGCATTTATTTTGAAGATCCTTACATTAGAGCTACTGTGCATTAGAGATAATGTGTTCTGTGCATTAGAGATACTATGTTCTCTCTCTCTCTCTCTCTCTCTCTCTCTCTCTCTCTCTCTCTCATGTGTGCACACATACACACACAAACACACACAGAGTATTCAAGGTGGACTAGAAAACAAGCATGGTACTTGGCCTCATGATATTTACATGACCCAAAGACCTATTCAAAGGAACAAGTATAAAGAAGGCCGTTGTGTAATATTTTTGCACATATATAGATAGGCACTATTTTTCTATCAATGTAAAATGTTAATCATTGATTTAATTACTGTGAGAGAATGAGAAAGGAGTGCAAGGGGAAAGCTTAAGCTAAAGGTGTATTCAGGGGTGGTCAGTCTCACTCACTCAGTTATTTAAGCTAAGATTCAAAGCATTAATTCATCTTAGAAACTAATGAGGAGAAAAACATTATAGGAGAAGTCAATAATCAATATGTAGACCCTACATTGAGTAGCAGTTTGATGCAGTTGAGGACATAAAAATAATTTGAACATACTAAGCAACAGAAAGAAGAGACTGTGTAGGTTAAGACTTAAGAAGCAAGAAGAAGATTGTGTAGGTTATCCTGAGAATTGTGGGGGCCAGAAAATAAGCAAGGGTTTTTGAGTTGTGGCATACACTTGGGCAGATCTCTGTTTTGTAAAGATCATTTTAAGTACTCCACGTGAGACGCACTAGGACACACAGAGCTACCAAGTTACAGTAGCTTAATTGTAATAAGTTCTTTCTTGTTTTCTCAACATTTATGGCCCTTCTCCACCATACTATGACTGTGCCTTTCATTTGTCTCCGATCCACCAAAGGCTACCAATTTTATTTTATTCAGAGGAAGGGCTAAAATATTTACAATGAACTTTAAAACCCTTTTCCCACTCGTACCTTTACCTTTACGTGTCTAATCTGCAACTTTGCCACTCATTCATTTCAGTGTTGCTACAATTGCCTCATTGCTAAAATACATCAAACTCTTCAAAAGTAGCAAGATGCCAGTAGTTGTTGCTTGAAGCATTCTTCCTCTTGGTAGCCTGTTTTCATATTCCATTTCAATCTTGGATCAATTGTTGTGTCACACAGACAAGATATTTTGTATTTGAGGCTATCCTCAAAATTGCTTTGGAGGTAGGTATGAACCTGAACTTTTGATCTTCCTACCTCCACCTCATGGATATTACAGGATGTATACCACCATGTCTGTTTTTCTAATGTTCTAGGGATCAAATCTAGGTCTTTTAAGCAAGAGCTTTCCCAACTGAACTAAACCCCTAACCACAAGAAGCATACCTGGAATATCATACTCAAAATTTCAAGTCACATCTCATCATACTTTACTTCTAAATATTAAGTTATCTTTGTTATTTCATGACAACTTCTAAGACCCTCTTGAACACTGTATAGTTAACATATATTTTATCTGTTTATTTCTATAATGCCAGTGAAATAAAAGTTGTTCCTCTATTTTGATTAAAGATGGAATCAAAGTACTTAGAAAAAAAAAGCCAAGTACACACTAGGCACTTGATAAGTAGTTGTTGAATGCCCATTCAGCCTGGATTGCAAAACAAAGATCTGGAAAAGGAATATAAATCTGCTTTTAATGCATACCACCTCAGTGAAGCACTACTTACATTTGATTATATAAACAAATACTTGTATTTGACCAGGGAAAGAAAGAATGAACAAGAGAGGTATAGAGCCAAGCCCATGGGGAAGTGGATCATTTGGAGGTCAGAGGAAGTTAAGTCATGATGATAGCTTTTGTGAAGCATTCAGGAGTGCAGGAAGAGTGTGGGCTGATGAAAGTTGTTATAATAAAGTCCAGAACAATGGGCTCAGTACAGTGTAGGCTCTTCATCTCTTGCCTCAATCTATGTGGTTGATTTAAAATAATGCTCTACTTCCTTCTGTCCCTTATCCTTTATAGCTGTATATCAAAAGCAGATGGATATTTATACAAATGACCACTTTCAGTATTTACTCAGAGACAATATGTTAAGAAAAAAAGAACAATAACAGAAAAAAAAGAATTGCCAATTAAAAGTAATGTATTCTCAGAAAAGCCCCAAACAAACAAACCCTATCCCCATTGCATTTCATCCATTTTAAAAGTGGCTATAAAAAGCACCATTGTGGACTAACAAGATGGCTTCATGGGATAAAGACACTTGCCAATAAGACCAGCATTTGATCCCCAGGACCCACAAGCTACGAGAGAATGGACTCCTATGGGTTGTCCTTTAACCTCTACATGCACTGTTTGTGTGCATGTCCAAACACACAGATACACATACACTAAATAAATGTAACAAACAGGTTTTGAAAAAAGAATCACTGTGGTCTCATAGGATTATCATGAAGAGCCAGGGAAATGAATGTGTAACAAGTATATGAGTCCTGTTACCCAAGTATTTCAGAGGCAGTCATGAAATAACACACACACACACACACACACACACACACACACACACACACACATATATATATATATATATATATATATATATATATATATATATATATATATATAATCTCCAGTGCTGTAAGCCAAGTTGACTAGGGCAGAAGTGAGGATTTGGAAGGGACGAAGTTATGAGAAATAGGGTGGAGAGCAGAAGGGTTCTGCCTCTCAGTAAATTGCAGCTGCCCTTGGCCTTTTACAAGTTCATTAGCACATTCTCAAACTTAGAATTATGATTTGCTAATCCTTCCTGATTTCTCCACAGAGAAATCTAGAGTGCCACAGCCTCCTCTGGGGGACTATTGGCCTCTTTCCACACTGATACTTTCTGTAACCTCGACCTTGGGTATACATCTATATCAACACTGAAGTTAACATACATATATTAGACACTATTGCCTAACTGTGACCCTGAAGCCTGAGAGAACAGGGTAGGAAGGATTTGTTTTCAGAGGGTATAGTCTATAATCTTTGGTTTCATGTTTCTCGGCCTGTGGTGAGACAGCAGCATACCATGGTGTTGGAGGTATATGACAAAATTGTTCCTCTTGTTATAGCAAGGAAGTGGAAAGAAAGAGATCGGGGAGCAGTAAATATACCACTCGAGGGAAATCTCCCAGCATCTTACTTTTGCCAGCTAGACCACACAGTCTGCATTTTCCATCACTTGCAAAACAGTGCCCCATTTGGGGGCCCCATGAACCTGTTTGAAGCATTTTTCTATAAATCATTATGATACATGATACTGCCACTGGCTGTCTTAGATGGTCAAAATTCATTTGCATACAGAAGTCATACCTCTAAGAAGAGTAAAACTTACAAATCCTCACACAACACATTTATTATGCACCCACTGTGTACTTTGCACCATTCTGCTTGTTGAAAACGTAATTGCGAACAAAACAAAGGCACATAGCTTGTATTAGCCAGGGAAAGATTACTGCCACACATCTTAGAAGACAGAATGACATCTCAACTTCCATCAACAAAGTACCAAGAAAATTCTGTGCATTCAATTAGTTGCAACAGGAGAAAGAGTAGCCTGGTAAAGTGGGCTGAACATGTTTTGGAGCTGAGCTATGTCCAAGCTATGTTCTTATTATGTTACTTCAGTGCAGTGGTTCTCAACCTTCCTAATGCTGCAACCCTTCAATACAGTTCCTCATGTTGTACTGATCCCCAACCATAAAATTATTTTCCTTGCTACTTCACAATTGGAATTTTGCTACTGTTATGAAATGTAATGGAAACATCTGATGTGCAGGATATCTGGTATGTGCATCCCATAGGGGTCATGACCCACAGGTTGAGAACAACTGCTTTAGTGGAATCTGCCTTGGATAAGTGACTCAACTTGGCTGAGCTCAGTCTTCTAAATGAGGACAAAGGATATGGACTTCTTAGGATTTTGGTGAGAAGATTTGTTGACTCATGCACAACTCTTTACACACTCTATACCACTATCTCTACCACTATCTTATTCCCTTAGAATTTTCATATAGTTGAACGAAAGGTTTGAAAAATAGGGAAAATACTTAACATTTTTAAATTTCAATTTGTTTATCTGTACACTGGGGAATCATAGAAATTATCAATAAGATGCCATTTTGTTTATTTATTCTTTTTATTTTGCCTAGGTCATCAACATACTCATATTCAGTATTCAAAAGTCACTTAGGGGCTGGAGAGATACCTCTTCCATAGGATGTAGGTTAGGTTCAGCCCCTATAACAGGTGGCTTCCAGTCATGAATAATTCTAGTTCATGTGATCCTTTGCCATCTTCTGATTCACTTTGGTGTCTGAAAATATGTGGTGCACATAAAAATATGTAGGCATACAAATACCCATACAGTTTTTAAAAATTCAAGGTCACTTAGAAAACTCTATTATCAGGAATTGTTTATAAAAATCTAGTTGGCCTGGATATTCGGAGAGTTAAAGGAAATGGGGCATTCATGTTCCTACTCTGCTGCCCACATATAAATAAAAAGTTCATTCTCTCTATCCCAAAGTGTTTACCTCTCTAGGGGTGGTAGGACCTGGGAGAATGGAGCTGATAAATAAGGCAGACTCAAGTCTCATTCAATAGCCAACTTTATTCAGTTTATACTCTGGGTTTTAAGACTAGTCACTAGAGTAGAGTGTCCAATTGCAAGGGCAAACTGCCAGTGACAAAACCACGTTTTCTATAGAGGCATATGAACAAATAATAATACCCGGTTAATCTGAATAATCTGAGTTAAAATCACTCCTATCCAATACACCTGGGAGGAGCACAAAAACATATTCCAAGAACAATTATTTGTTTTGAACAAACAAGTCACAAGACTCTTGTTTTGTTTTCCTGGAGTTTCCTCCCAATCAGAATTCTCCTTGCATGATTCCATTCTTGGACCATGCTTCAACACTGAAAAAAAATCTAATTAATTTTTTTTCTAAGGCCACTGCTTGGAAAATCTTGTACAGTTTAAGTATGGGAACCCTAAGATCAGCAAAGCAAATAAAGAGGGGATAAGTACACAAACACAGGTAAAGGAAGGCTGGGTTGGGGAAACTGGGTTCTCTGATGGAGAAGCTGAAACCCCTCCCTGCCAGAAGCTCAGTGTGTTTATTATATTCAGTTGAGCTGGGAGACTGTCTGACTACATACAGCAGAACAATGGGGGTGGGGCTTACGTTATATCCCTGGATCAAGAAGACAGGTTCAGTTAATCTTGGTAGGAGCACTGTCTGTAGGTGATAAACATGAGAAAACAAACAAACAAACAAACAAACTACCATGTACATGTCCTGAATGCACTGTCAGTATTTAAACTCACATCCTGGGAAGCTTTGCCACTCCCCTGGGTTTGAGGCATTCTTCCTCAGACCATGGCCATGCTTATATCAAACAATGTACATTTTCATAGGCCTTAATTCACTACTTACACCCTTACAATGAATGATTCAGAAGGCAGGGTTATATTCAACTAAAAGCTACAAGAGGCAGGAGCAAAGTACCTAAAAGGCAGAGGCTGGAAACTTTGGGTCACAGTTTTAAACTCTCTAACACTCATGCTAGTGTTGAATGATGTTGGAGATTGAACACAAGTCCTTAGGCATGTTAGCTAAATGCTCTACCACTGAGCTATGTCACTGGCTTGGTCACATCTACCTTTTAAAATAAATACACGTGTTTTCGGTTCTACAGTTGTGATACTAGTAGTGAGACTATATCAAAGCCAAATATTCCCAAATATGTAGAGATAAAGTATTTCTGACTGAAATGCTAAAGAATTATAAGAAAACTTGACTTAAAATTTTACTGTTTTATTGTTTGACAATTTTCATATGCATATATAATGGCTTTTAGTCATTTTGTCTTCACTTTTGATCTCCCCCTACTCTACTTCCTGATTTTGATTGTTCTTAAAGTTTTAAATTTGGGAATGCTTTGATAGTATTCTACTTTTTTTTTAAGCAAAACATGCCATGACTGATCATTGTGTCACAAAAGCCACAAACTTATTTACAAGGTTATGTTTTAGCCAAGTTCTTTCTGCAATCCTTACCTTATTCCAACCCAAACACTTGTTATTGCTATAGTCCATCAGTGTCTAACTGAATATCAAGCTTTATACACATGCAACAGTTTGGTTTTGATATTGGACTTAGAAGCGACAAGTAGACTCAATTCAATTTAAATGATCTACTATTTATAACTATGTCTAACTTGATTTATGGCACAGTGAAGTAAGACTCTTTCCTTTCTGCCATGTAAGTTGAAAAGCAAACGCGTAGGAAAATCCAAGTTGTAGATGACAATGTCAGCTCTGCCTTAGTGTGGATTAGAGTCAAATTCTATAACAAAACTTAGTACTTATCAAATAGCCCCTCTTTGAATAAGAAATAGAACTAAACAATTATTACCAAAAGCAAAGGCTGTTAGGACCAGGAGGCCCCATGCAAGCTACCAAAGAAAGGAAGCAACCTGTCCTACTCAACTATGATGCCCATGAACCATAAAGATGACCACCAGCATGGCAAGATACCCATCTGGATGCAATAGGAGAATGCATTCCTTGAAAGTAACCAACAGTCTCTAATTGGACTTAGTGCCCTCACAATAAGAGGGAAACCATGCCTAGTATTGAAAAGCTAGTCAACTATCCAAGGCTAGGGAAGTCGTGGATCTTTAGAGGAGAATGTAAAGTCTCCTACACTTTACTCACCCAGCATCATCCCAAATTACATTCTAAATATTTTTTTTCCTATACACACAGATGAGTGTAGTCCTCACTCCTCGGCAATGAAATTGCTCTTTGCAACAGAGCCAATCATAGAAAACCACTACAGAAAAGATGCAAAGAATGAGGGATCCTGTGGCGCTAAGCTCAGATGATACATCTACCACACAATTCCTGCATATGAGGCTCAGCGATCATTGTAGAAGAGTGGGTAGGAAGATTGTAAGAGCCAGAGAATTTGGATGTTTGCTGTGAGATTGTGTTTATTCCTTGAAATGTTAGAGAAGCTACACCTGCAGTCTCATCAACATGGCTGCCTAAGCAGGACCTGAACAATGAAGTCACCAATGAACATATTAACATGAAATGGGGAAAGCTTGAGGGACCTCCTCACTAGACAGAGAACTATGGGCAACTGGGGAATACTGAGATTGGCAAAAATGGTTTTCTCAGAGAAGCTCCCCCCGCCCCTGTTAGTTATCCAATACCAACTTTGAGTTGGTTGGCTCTAAGATCATATACATACAAGTAACATTATAAGGATTACACAGGTTGTATTTATGTATTATATATCATATTATTTACATAAGAACAATTAAACACAAAGAGGCTGAGAATCTGGGAGAAAGTGATGGCAAGAGAGTATGTGGGAGGGATTGGAAGGAAGAAAAAGATGGGAGGAAGTGATTATAAATTCAAAAACAAAAAAATTATAATAGAAATAATACATTCTTCATAGAAATGCTACAAGGATAAAATAAGAGGAGACACATTTTTTCACATTGCCTGATATAGAGTAAATATAATCCTGACTAAATATTGCCTTTTAACTCCAAGAGGCACCTAGCACCTGGGTGTATGGTTATCTGTAAAGGAGTCAGCTGATCTTCCAGATAAATGTGTCCTCAGGCCTCCTGGTTTTCTTTATTGTGGTAGTCTCATTTTGGATCTGAGTTTCTTAATATTGACGACACTTTGAAATTAGAGACAGTGGATTTAGGACCCCACTTCCAGAGCATTTGTCTTAACTCATCTACTGTAGGACCTGGGCTGGGCAATGGGACTTTTCAAACCCTCTCCATGTGATTCTAATGTGCAGCCAGAGTTGATGATCCATTGATTTCAGACAGATGCTGCACATCTGTGCAAAGATGATGAATATCTAAACTATCCTATTGAAGTAGGCAGAATACCAGAGCAGCACCCTTGATCCTGGATTCCTCCCAAATCTCTCAACCCAGGGTAATGATTACAAATCCATGAAATTTATGTTGGTCCCCACCTGTAGTTAACAAATATCACCCATCCATACTGTGCACTTCTCCAGTAAATATATTCAGCTGATGCTAAAGGGGGGATTAAAAAGCTTATAACTGGTCTTATAATGAGGTTGAGTGATGTACCAAGGTAGTCTAAGAGTTAATCTCATTAATGCTGATCTCCTATGCTTGGGCTGTTAGCTGTTGCTCAGCCTTTATTAATTTAGGCTTCAACATGTATCTGCCTTGTCCATGATTCCAGATGGTGCTATAACTCATGCCCTTCTGTCAGTTCCAGAAGATGACTACATGTGTTTTATTTAGATAAACTGTAATTATGCAGACTTTCAGCTGTTTGGGTAATTTTCCTCCATTTGTGGGTGATAAGTGGTAAAATCCACTCTTCATTATTACATACTGAAAATCATCTGAAAACAGATTGGTTTTCATTAATGAAGTCTCATGGGATGGGGGTTGGGTAGGGAAGGGAATCCAATACTTTAGAGTTTAATAAACATAAATTAAAAAAAAATAACACTTCTTTTTTTGTTTTCTTTTTGAGTCAGGGTTTCATTGTGTAGTCCTGGTTGTCCTGGAACTCACTCTGTAGGTCATGCTGGCCTGGAACTTACAGAGATCTGCCTGCCTCTGCTGGGACTAATGGCGTGTACCACCACTGCCTGGTTAAGTAACACAACTTTTGCTTGCATAGCAGGCCCAAAGCCAGGGAAGAAAACCCTACCTGCAGAGGGCAGCAGTTATGAATATGTCTCTAACCTGTATACCTATGGGGTGTTCAGGATTAGCTGAGGCACTTAATCCTGTCAAGGGTTAATGCAGGAACATTTAACTTGAAATTGTATTTATCTAGAGAACAACCCTAACAGAGTTGATTTCAATACAAAATGGACTTATAAATCATATCCACTCAAATACTTGCATTTCTCCCTACATTATTTCCTTTGAAGGTCTCATAGCATTGCTCTGCCAATACTTACTACTTTTTTTTTTAAAACCACTGATATACAGCCTGGGCATACTGGTGCACATCCTTGGGAGACAGAGGTAGGTGAATCTCTGAGAGTTGAAGCCAGCCTGATCTACAGAGTGAGGACAGCTAGAGCTATATAGTGAGGCCCTGTCTTTAACAACAACAACAATGAAAATAAATAAAATATACAAAGTAATAAGTCACTTTGCTCTTGACAAAGGAAAATAAATATGACTTTTAAATGAGGATACTATTTGGATAAGTGGCTTAATACCCAAAAATCTAGTTGCAAATAAATTAATCAATTTGAAATCAAAGGAACTAGAATCAGAAATAAACGATGGCTGTTCATAAAATATTATATAAATTTAAAACATCTTTTTCTGTTGAGAAGCAGAGAGAGGTATGTATCTATGAGTTCTATGCTAACCTATTTTGTATAGGGAATTCTGAGCTAGCCAAGACTATATAGTGAAATTCTGTGTCAAAAATAACAACAACAACAACGATTACGAGGAGAATGACAAGGAACCTTTTTCCTCTGAACTGTTCATTAGAAATAAATTATTGGTAATATTTCTTTTAATGTGAGACTTTAGTTGTTCAAAAAAGAGTGTCCTTTTGAAATGTTCAAAAACCAAAAAGCTTCCTGGAAGGGCCCTAACTGCTGAGCCTCTGCAAAATTGAAGTTTTATTTCAGTCACAAATCTCCTATGTTCCAAAAATCTTCCCCCAAACTCTGAGATCCTGCCAAGTAGGATGAAGAAAGCAGAAGGAGAGAATAGTTGAGGTTTAATTTGTTTGTAAAGCTGTTCTTCCTTTCTTGTTTATTACTGGTGGCCAGGAGAGATGCCCTGGGTTGCTTTGTTCTTTGGCTGGGATCATTACCTTACCATCTGAAGGGCTTTTGAAAGGTTTATTCAGCTTCCTCGAAGCAAAAGGCAAAAGCAAATTCTGCCTTTAAGCATATTCTCAGAGGAAACTAATGTTCTGGAGGGTCTTAGGGACTGAATTTAGGCACTAGAAGCTATTTTGAATGCACATATGAGCCCTCCAGAAACATTTCTTTTGATAGTGAGGTTGCTTTTATTCTTGGGGTTGGAGAAAATAGATAGTACTAGTACTTACTAACTATAATCAGAAAAGAGTAGGCCTTTACAGAGAGAACATCCATTAAAAAAGAAAACATCAAAAACCTCTGCCATTGTACTTTCCCCTGTCATTTAATGATAGATGGCAGAGGGTTTCAAATCAATTTGAGTCTTGTTGCTCTTCTGTGCTGCTTTATTGGTATGCTTTTGGTTGTTGAGTGTATGTCTTTAACTGGAAATCAACATACTTTTCCCCAACTCTTTGTTCCCCTTTGTCTTTCTTGTCTATATTTTTACAGGAAAATGCTTGCCTTTGAAGCCAGAAGTAACTGGCAAACTATATTCATGGTCATCCTAATTTGGGAGAGGAAGACACAGAAGGATATCATTCTTTTTTTTTTTTTCTTTATTAGATATTTTCTTCATTTACATTTCAAATGTTATCCAGAAATTTCCCCTTACCCTCCCGCATCCCCGCCCTGCTCCCCTACCCACCCCCTCCCACGTAATGGCCATGGCGTTCCCCTGTACTGGGGCATATAGAGTCTGTATGACCAAGGAGCCTCTCCTCCCAATGATGGCCAACTAGGCCATCTTCTTCCATATATGCAGCTAGAGACATGAGCGCAGGGGGAACTAGTTAGTTCATGCTATTCTTCCACCTATAGGGTTGAAGACCCCTTCAGCTCCTTGGGTACTTTCTCTAGCTCCTTCCTTGGGAGTCCTGTGTTCCAACTAATAGCTGACTGTGAGCAACCACTTTCATGTTTGCCAGGCACTGGTATAACCTCCCATGAGACAGCTATATCAGGTCCCTTTCAGCATTATCTTGCTGGCATATGCTATAGTGTTTATTTTGGTGGCTGATTATGGGAAGGATCCCTGGCAGCCGCCGTCACTGGTTGGTCCAGAAGGATACCATTCTTTCTGGAATGTCAGTCTCCAGGAGCATCTACTGAGTGTCTGAGTAGTAAAAACTATTCACCATTTCAACCAAGAGTTAATTCATCAACAAAGTCAAATTTAAAATTCACGGTCCCTTCCAACTCCTCAGTCCTGTTTATTTCTTATCCTGAATCTAAATTTAGGGACACTTACTATTTTTTAAACAGTACAGAATAAAAATTTTATTTATTCTCTTTAGTTTCTATATTTGAAAAAATAATGCATCATTTTCCTTTCCCTCTCTTCCCCTTAACTTAAATACAACCTTTTCAGTCCATATAATGCTACTTGTATGTATATGATCTCAGGTCTGACCACTTGGTATTGCATGAATATTTAGAATGTAGTTATGGATTAAGCTGATTTAGTAAAAGGGCACCTGTAGGTTTATTTCCAAGATCCATGACTTCACCAACCTCAGAGTGTTCGCTAGATTTCCATTATCAGACATCATTTCTCTGGGTTGAGCTGGTCTTAAGACCAATTAGAGTATTATTGTTGGTTACTGACAAGGTATGTGGGCCACTATTAAACACGTAGGGATATCAGGCCATGTTGTGGTTCTAGGCACCTGTGGTATTTGGAAAGAGAATGTGTATCTGCCATGCTCATATGTTGCAATACTTGGTTCCCAATCGGTAGAACTCTTTACAAAGGATTGGGAAGCATGGCCTTGTTGCAGTAGGTAAGTTACTGGAGTTGAGCTTTAAGGTTCCAAAAAGCTCATGCCATTTCAAATTAGCTCTCTCTACCTTGTGCTTATGTCTTGAGGTGTAAGCTCTCAGCTACTACTCGAGGGCCGTGCTTGCCTACTTTCTGCCATACTCCCTTACAAGCTGCCAATAAACTCTTCTATCAGTGACCTTGGTCATAGTGTTTTGTTATAGTAATAGAAGATTAAGTAAAGCAGTGTTATGACTGGGTAAAACTGTTGGTTCCTTTCTTTGGTAACTTGCATGGGGCCTTCTGGTAGCATAAAAGCTAGTCCTGAGGGTAGAGGCTTTCAGGTCAGATTCAGTTCCGATTCTCTGGGTGTTGTGTCTCAAGTGTATGATGTGGTCAGCAATAAGGACTTACTTTCCACCTCTGCTGGGCTTCCAAGGGCAATAACAAGAATTTATTATGTTCTTAGAGTCTCTTAGATATTTCTGAACAACAACTTAGAAGGGATTGGGATTTTGGTTAGATGGCCTGTGACTCTAGTGGAAGTGGAATATGGTCAACCCAGATGGGAAACTTCCATTTAAGCTAATTTTCACGCGTTTAATTTAATTGTGTATGCTCATGCTTGTGCATGCATGTGCCATGGCATGTTTGTGGAGGTCAGAGGACCACTTGTGAGAGTCAGCCCATAGTGTGTGCTTCAGTGATCAAACTCAGGTAATCAGGCTTAGAAGTAAGCTGCCTTTACATGCCTGGCTGCCTTGCTGGCCTCACATTGTTGGTTTGTTTTTTCCTGAGGAGGGAACTGAAACAAGGGCAGGCGAGACGACGTGCAAGGACTGAGTGCTCCTGCGAAGCAACAAAATCAACAGCACAAACACAAAGAAATGAATAAACAAACAAACCCTGTCTCTTATGCACTGTCCAGAGGCCCATGTTCTCTTTTGTTACATTTTTTTTTTCTCAACCAAGAAAGTTTCTATTTTCTGGAGGGAACCTGAGGATCTACTCTTACCAAAACAAAAACAACACTCTAGCAAAAAAATATCAGTGGCGATGGAACAAATACTACTGGTGTATGCATCCATAATTTACTATAATTTTAAGAAAGTCTTTATCAAGAATTCCACTTCTTTACAGTGCTGTTATCTATCTTTGAGACTTGGCCTCCAAGGAAGGAATAGAACTCTGGAAGCATGTCAGGTTATACGAGTTGTCAAGGAAATGTACACTAGAGAGTACACAAAAATTCCAGAGGAGTTTGTCTGCTTACCATAGCTTTGGCCACTATTCTCAGGTTCAGAAGGAATGTCTTGTTCAAAGAGAAACATTAATTTCCCAGAGTCAGCCATCATGCCTTTTACTATGACTGCCACATTTTTTCTCTGGTATTGTTCCACTAAAATCCAGAGTGAGTAGAGGGAATGAAGAAATTCCATTTCTCCTAGTTTCCCACAGGGCTGGACATGTATGAAGGATGGATGGCCACAGGATGCCAGATCAGGCCTTGTATGGTGAGGTAACCCCAAGCAGGGAGGGCAAAGAAAATCCATTAAAGCATCTCTGAAGCCCCACTTCAAACAATAGGGCCAGGCTGCAGGCAGCAGGGAAACAGACAGCAGGCAGGCCTGCCCAGAGCAATAAGGGAATGCAGGAGGTGGTTGTTTTCTGAGCTCTGGGGTGACCTCTGGGCTTTGAAGCAGAGTCTCAATCAGCCAACCTATCAGCACAGCAGCAACTGTAACTCAAAATCAGACTCTATGTATAGTGGTCTATGGAGTGGAAGGGGCTGAGACTGCCTCCCTGGTCTTTTGCGCCCCATCTGTACTCACAGATAACAATCCCCATTAGTGGTATTACCTTCAAATGCGTGTAGACCATCAGCATAAATATAGCTAACCTACCATTTTCATGAATACAAATACAGTGGCAGGACCTGTACAGAGAGGATAATGATCTGTGATAGCTTTTCATTTTGAAAATGTATTTCCTTCGCAGACAGCTATTTTTCAAAAGAAGATATCTGCATAGAGGAAGAAAAAAATATGAGAGGACCATATAGTCAAATGTCAGCCATGTTTGTCTCTAGATCTTGAAAGCATAAGTGTCCTTAAAAATCTATTTCTTTTCTTTTTTCTGTTTTGTTTGTGTTTCTTAATTTTCTAAAAGTTTTTTTTTTTTTTTTTTTTTTTTTTTTTATATTAAATTATTTTTTTTTTTTTTTTTTTTTTTTTTTTTTTTTTTTTTTTTTTTTTTTTTTTTTTTAAATTTTTTTTTTTTTTTTTTTTTTTTTTTTTAAGAAATAAATACATCTTCCTTGGTCAAGTTTAGAGGTATTTTTGTTTTCTATTTTATGTTGCCAAAACAAAAACACACTTTAGGAGTGAGTTCATCTGTGCCCAAAGAAATCATTTCAGACAAGAGATTAGCATTTCTAAAGATAGAGCATGACACAAACTATTCATGTAGCCATTGAGGGGGCAAAGATTCTATAAATAAGATCTAAGAGGCTCTTGGCAGGGCTGAATATCATTAATAGAGCCGGTGCTAAACACTGAAAGATGAGTTGTCCATTGTAGTGATTGTCCTGACAGTCATAATCTTGGTGTCTAACGCATGCATTTTTTCCTTCACTGTCAGAATGTTACTTCGGAGCAGCATTCTCAGCAAGGACTCGAGCAGTAGAGATTCTCAGACTAGCTCCAAGTCAGCATCCCTTGTGGTCACATGGAGAGCTCACAGTCAGTTTAGGCTTTAGACCATGCTAATCAGGGAAGGCTATAAAGCAACCTTTTCCTTCCTCCTACAGAGAGCTGCTAGTTAAATATACAAGTATTGACCACCCCCACGGCTTCTAGTCAGCAGAACCATTGTCTGATGCCTGAAAGAGGGAGTGAAAAGTTCCAAAGCAAAGTTGGAGTGCTGTTAAAAACTGAAGAGGTTGGATCTAGCCCAAGTTTAGCTTTTGGCGTTGCCATTTTTCAAGCCAGGGAATGTCACTCCCAGGCTTTCATCTCAACTTATGAGAGAACAGGGACAAATTATTCAGAACTGGAGAGGGAAGTGTTGTTAGGAGCTTAAATCCTGGAGAAAAGACAGCCTTTGCTTTCAATCTTGCCTCAGTATTTATGAGCATT
This sequence comes from Mus minutoides, assembly GCA_902729485.2. Taxonomy (NCBI): domain Eukaryota; kingdom Metazoa; phylum Chordata; class Mammalia; order Rodentia; family Muridae; genus Mus; species Mus minutoides. The sequence goes on along the minus strand of LR753431.1, from coordinate 231,221 downwards.
TGTGTGACCTCAGGCTAGTTACCTAACCTCTCTGGGCCTCCATCCACTCATCTGTAAAATAATAGTAATAATACCTTCATTATAGGGCTGTCATTAGGATTAGATGAGCTCATTCTTGGTAATCATGGTGCCAGACATCAATAAATGTTTGTTATAATTATTAAACCTGTTCCTGCTTGTTCTTGACACATAATGTCATAGAACCATGAGGTGAAACTTGGTTTGCTATGATATATATCTGTATGACACTGCCTAGGATCTTCTAGGGAGACATTTAAAGCTAACGCAGGTAAACTAGCACTGGACACAATGACCAGCATCTCATGCAACATAAATACAGAATATAAGGGGCTGGGTGAAGCCTAAGAAATCCAGTCTTCTTTTATTCTCTTCTTATTTTGTCTAATACTCATGCTCCTTGGATAGATTGTATTTGGTTTGTTTTTCTTTTCTTTCACAGATGTAGACATCAGGGTTCTAAGATATTAGATGACTTGTTCAAAGACCTGCAGCTGTTAATTTGCTGAGCCAAAAGTCCTTTCCAAGAGACCAGCTAGATACCACTGAGCGGATTAGGAAATGATAATTTTTCAGAGTATAAACATGGCAAAAATTCAGATTCACTTAATTATTTCATGCATGTGAGTACACTGTAGCTATCTTCAGACACACTAGAAGATTGCATAGGATCCCCTTTACGGATGGTTGTGAGCCACCATGTGGTTACTGGGAGTTGAACTCAGGACCTCTGGAAGAGTAGTCAGTGCTCTTAACCACTGAGGCATCTCTCCAGCCCAGATTCACTTGATTTAAAAAAAAAAGGTGGAAAGATGGGTTTGGGGGAACACACACACACACACACACACACACACACACACACTGGAATCCTGAGACAAGTGGACTGCTGAAAGTTTGAGTACTGACTGGCCTACAGATGGACTAGTACTACAATAGGGCTACAGAGCAAGACTAAGGCTATTGCAAAAACAAACAAAGAAACCAAAACAACAACCACAACCACCACCACCACCACAACCACCACCACCACCACCACCACCACACCAAAACCCCAAAACTCAAACCAAACCCATCCTACCATCCAATTAAACAAACAAACCACTCACCTGTTGGTCCACGTATATCTCAGTCTTTGCTTTTCATGTCCTGGGTGTATTGTTGAGGATGGTAAAACAGAAACTAACTAAGCAAGCAAACAGCCAGATATAAAGGACCACAGCTGCAATCCCAGCATTCAACTGGCTAAGAAAAGGGTATTGTATTTCGAGACCAGCCTGGCTACATGTTGAAAGCCTTCTGAGTAACAAAAATGTAAAAAGCAAGCAGAAAATCAATAGGTGAAAATGAACCCTGGATCAAAAATAGTATCATGGATGCAAAATAAAACCTACAATAGGCACAAAATAGTGATTACTCTTGAGAAATCTGGTACTTCTCTATAAAAGTTATCATAAATAGGTTTTAAGTTAGTTGAAATGCCCTACAGTGGGGAGTAGAGTCTACCTCCTGTAGAAAGATGGAGCATCAAGTAAAGGGATGGGGTTGCCATCCCACAGTCACATCTCTGAGCAGGTATGAGATGGGCAACAGTCAGAGGGCAGACAGGGAAGAAGATAAAGTCAGGACTGTTTAAAAAGATTAAAGAATAAAAAAAATGTTTTAGAAAATTCAGTTTATTTTCCCTAAACCTTTAGGATTGGCTCTTATCTTTCCTAGATAGTCCTGTAGTCTCTGATTGTTCCTGTCTGAAAGAATTAACAAGGATGGAAATGGAGAGGAGCCTGAGGAAAAGAAGGTCCAGCTACAGGCCTAAAGTGGGATCCAGCTCAAGGGGAGGCTCCAAGGTCTGACACTATTACTGAGGCTACGGAGTGCTCACAAAAAGGGACCTGTCATGACTGCCCTCTGAAAGACCCAACAAGCAGCTGAAAGAGTCAGATGCAGATATTTACACCCAACCAATGGACAGAAGCTGCTGACCCCTGTAGCTGAATTAGGGAAAAGCTGGAAGAAGCTGAGGAGGAGGGCGACCCTGTAGGAAGACCAGCAGTCTCAATTATTCTGGATTCCTGAGATCTCTCAGACACTGGATCACCAAACAGACAGCATACACCAGCTGATGTGAGGCTCCCAACACATATACAGCAGAGGACTACTGAGTCTGTGTTCATTCAGAGAAGATGCACCTAACCCTCAAGAGACTGGAAGCCTCAGGAAGTGGGGAGGTAGGTGGGGTGGGGTCGGGATATCCTCTTGGAGACTGGGGTTGGGGTGGAGTGGTGGAGGAGCAGGTATGGGATGGGAACAGTCAGAGGGCAGACAGAGAAGCAGATAAAGTCAGGACTGTTTAAAAAAAGATCAAAGAATAAAAAAATGTTTTAGAAAATTCAGTTCATTTTCCCTAAACCTTTAGGATTGGCTCTTATCATTCCTAGATAGTCCTGTAGAAACCTGATGCCCAAGCCAGCATCATCGCCATGACTGAGATCTTGGAAGAAATTCAAATTCACAAACCCCATACCCCATACCTACTAAAATCAGAAAACTGGTTAGCAGAACTGCACCCCTTGGAACTCCAGCTCCGCAGGGGCTACCGAGGTACATTCCCATGTGAGAAGTTGAGTTGTAGATGGAACAAATTCTATTCAGATGGCTCCACAGAATGCTCTATGTAAATGCTTTGTGAACATGCCTTGACATGTTCATGGATGGTGACAATATAACTGAATATACTTCAAGGAAGACTTAACTCAGCATCCTTCCATAACTAACAACTACATTTTACAGAAGATCAGCCTTCATGTTTCTTCACCAAACAGGCACCTATAATAGGAAAGTAAAAATTCTTTCCGAAAATGATAAGTGATCTTTGAAGGAACTTACTTAGTATGGACTATGGACACCCTTTCTTCAGAGCCAGAACTCAGGTTGAGCCTGCAGTAAGCAGGGGCGGGTTTGCCTGTGCTACTGAGTCTGGGCAAAGACAGGCAATCCTTGTAAAATGGCTTCTGTCCTGGCATTTAATTCTGTGTTCTTTTCATAGTGAATTCTGCCTGAGCCAGGCTGAACCTCCGAGATTCTCAGTCGGATCTCAGGTATGTAGGCAGGAATCTTGAATGCTTTGCTTCATTTCAAGTCACATCACTGCTGTCCCCCAAAGATCTGTGCCCTACCAACAATTTCCTTTTCATTACCGAAGGGAAATTAAATGAATTTATGCTCTGCAAAGATAGACATGTTGGCCGTGGCTATTTCCACGGAGTGAGATGCTCTTTGTTCCTCTTCATAATTACTTGCGTCTTCTGATTTTAAAATGAATTAGTTTAGCAATAGGTAAGATGTTTTCATGTATAATTTGGAAGATTTGGGTTATGCACAGAAAGCACGGCCAAGGGTGTTTGCCTGTTAAAAAGATAGATTGGAGAGAACCTCACAGGCATAAATTCAGCAAATAAAACCCCGTTGCTGTAACCTACTGGCTGGCTGGCTGGCCTCAGTGAAAGCTCAGAAGTGGTAACAGCCTCAAAACCTTGGACCTTGACTTTAAAGTCAGATTCAACAGAAAACTTTGCTCATAGAAGAGCAGAACAAAAGAAAGAAAGCCAGGAGTTGCAGAATAATAAGTATTTTCCATCTAGGCATGGTGATACTACAAGCAAAGCAAGACCATTGAAGCTGTATGGTCAAGGCAGCAAGAAACAAGCACACCACTGCGCCTGGATAGAAAGGAGGGACATCTCTAAAGTACAAGATCAAGTTCAAGAACTATGTTTAATGTGACTACGACCTAGCAGTACCCTCAGGTGAGGGCAAAGTGCTCACCTCAAAAATAGGCACACACCTTGCCAGGAAGTAAGAGTCAATGTGCTTGGTTAAGAATTTCCTCTAAGGAGGAATTATCCACAAAGAGTCAGTCCTATCCATGCTACATAGACTACTTCCTTTCAGCTTTACCACTTGTTGAAGGTACGATTTAGACACACAGTGACGGTCCCTAGTTGTCCTTGAAAGCCGTAGAATAAGCTTTTGAAGCATCAACTGGAGCAAAAATATGACTTTAAATATTCCAGCAAATACAAATATTTGGGAGAGGATTATGAAATAAGTTTGGATTTTCAGATAAAGCAGAAGCATGAAAACTAAGTTGATGGTGGGTGCCTTTGTCTACCACACTGAGTTTCTTCAAGGGTTGAGTGCTTACTGCATTGCTGTGCAATGCATCTTTTTAGCAAGTTAGGCAATTTTACTTGTTGCTTGTTACCATATAAGACTTGCTAGAACTTCAGGGTTCTGTGAAGCGTGATCTCTCTCTCTCTCTCTCTCTCTCTCTCTCTCTCTCTCTCACACACACACACACACACACACACACACACACACACACACACACATGCAAAAGACTCCTGAGTACAACACAAGCCCAGGCATCACTTTCCCACATGTTGGCAATCCAGGTGTGTGTCATATCTGGCTTGGAGATGTCTTAAGTAAGGCAATAGATATTTTCTAAATTTTATCATATTGTCAAACCCCTACCAGTTGGACTCCCATTACAAAGATAACAGTGATTGGTTAGGAGTTCATGAACAGGCATAGAAAAGCTTTTGGAAATAGCTATTGAGTTTCATGGGGGCTGTGGTGGAAAGAGGAAAGGCGAGGCAAGGTCCCTGTCCTTGGTGTTTCCAGGTTGCCATATTCTTCATTCTAAGGCCTAGTAGACTTGATGCCTCAATGTAATATCCCAATTTGTACTCAAATAACCTTCTTTATTTTTCCTAACAACAATAATACAACGGGTTTCATCATATAGATTACTTCTTGGCCAGCCTTAAAAGTTGGCAAGAAGTCCTGCATTTGTAGTTTACACATAAATGTGAATCAAGAAACAGTTTATCTATGGTTTTCCAATTTTCAGTATCTTCTCAGAAGCTTTGTGTTACTCCTCAAAAGGATAAAAGAGTAAGGGGAAAGGCTCAAGGATTTACCAACACCAAGAGATCTTTTCCTATTGAGATAGCATTTGAATGAGCCTTAATATAGAGTAAGCATTTCGATAGCAAAAGATTACAGGGTGACAAAGAGGCATCAAGAGAGAAGGAAGCAAATATTCAGTGAAGAAGGAGGTGGTGGGAAAGAGCTAAGGGAAGCAGCGCTGGGTATAAGGTAAGCCCTCTAGGATGTATACACATCAAGTTGGAAGTGGTGAGAAAGGGATCAAGGAATTGAAAGAAACCTTGTGGATGAGATAGATTAAGGCAAGATGTGGTCACTGTCTTCTTAGAGCTCATACTGGGTATCAGCATCATGAAACATCCCTATGCTCTTCAGTCCGGTTCTGCAAGTATTCTACTATATTATTCATGCTATACAACTATACAATTCATGAGCATGTCCCCCACCCTCACATGCTCTTTTCTCTGGCCATAGCCATTACAGGCAAGTTGCTGTCCTGAATTTTGAACACCGTGACTAGGAATCTTTCCTAGTTTTCTTGGATTAATAACTCCTCACTCCCTCACTCACTCACGAGAGGGCATAAGAAAGAACTCAAAAATAGCCTTTGTTTTAGAATGGTCTTTAAGGTCTCTTTCCTCAATTAACTTGGCAGCCCAGGCCGTTAAGGTGCAGCAAATCTTGAAGCTGACAGAGCCAACTCCTCTACTCTCAAATCACCTGTGCTAATTTGCCGAACAGACTTCTGAGAGTACAAGTAAATATCATTTAGAAAGAAAAACATGCTATCTCCATGGCAACGTGGATGTCTGAGAAGGAGCCCACCTTGAAATCGCCAAACAATAGTCTCTTTGAGAAATCTCTAGGGGTGCAGTTAAACAATCTCTTATTAAGAGGGTTGGCTGCTTTTAATGTATCCACTTTTCAAAGCTACAAATATAGGTCCTGCCTCTTAACATTCCTATGCAGGTGGTCACTTTCCTCTTCAGAATGCACCCGAAAATGATGTTGTGATGCTAAAAGACTCAGGCTTATCCACAGAGTGGGCAATTATTGAGTAGCCACTTTATGCACATTGCTGGGCTAAGTACTCTACAGACAGCATAATAAAAATGGCCAAAATACAAAATACCCTTTCCCTGAGGAAGACTATTTTTGGACAGAGGACCCAGAGACCTCAAGCTAGATATGACTTGAAAGCACACTTCCTGAGAACTAGCTTTCAGGTACCAGAAGGTGCTACAAAGATTTATAAAAGAAGAATTGCCATGGGATTTAAATTCAGAAAATTGAATTCATTTATTTGTTATTCACTCTACTCAATAACACGTATACATGCTATCCATGTAGTGAGCAAGAGGAGGTCTTCTGGAATTTATAATTTGATGACTTACACACACACACACACACACACACACACACACACACACTTTCATCTCCAGTCAGAAGGAGAAGGAGGAGGAGGAAGAGAAGGAGGAGGGGAAGACAAAAAGAAGGAGGAGGATGACAGAAGAAGCAGAAGCAGAAGGAGAAAGAGAAGAACAAGAAGCAACCTCAGCTGCCACTGCCACCAGATGTGGAGCTACACACCTGTTTAATTTCAGCACATGAGAAGCAGAAGCAGGCAGAGATCTTGTGAGATTGAGAACAGCCAGAATTCCATGATGAGATCCTGTCTCAACACTCCCCTCCTAAATAGTTGGAAATTATATAATGCAGTGAAATAAAATTTATAAAGTAGTCCAGAATAAAGCCTGATGTTTCAAACTTGATAGTCTAGTAACTTGGGAGGCTGAAGGAGGAGGATCACAAATTCAAGAACTTCCTGGTCTACAAAGTGAGTTCAAAGCTTGCTTTGCCAACTTAGTGAGAACATACCACTACACAAAATATAAAAGAAAGGATTTGGAAGGCTAATGTGGCAAAGGCAGGCTGAGGAAAGATATGTGAAGGCATATAAGTATATATAAAAATGGCATAAGTAAACCTCTTATTCTGTACATAAAGGGCTCAGTGACAGACTACTTGCCTCAAATGTTCTAGGTCCTAGATTCAATTTCTAGGATTGTAAGAATAAACAACAGAACAACACACAGACAGACACACACACATAGGGAGAGAGACACAGAGAGAGACAGAGACAGTGAATGAAAGAGAGAGAGACAGAGTCAGAGACTGAGACAGAGAGAGACAGAGAAAGAGAGAAATAAGAGATATCTAGGAAGTTGTGGACCTAGCTAACCCCTTCACTGTGTTCACTGTAAGTCAGGAGGTCTGAGCAGTGAAATAACTCATTTCATATTGGATCAAATTTGAAACAGAAATTTGATCCCTGGAGTCATCTCTGAGTTCCTAGATGTAAGCTTTTCTATAACACTTAGAAGTGTCATAATGAATCAGGAAATTCCAGAGTGTAGGAATAGTAGCTCTTTATAAACAATATTCACAAACCCAAGTTTCTATTATGTATTGAAAAACTCTCCAAGAAAAGCAGTCAGATTAAATAAGGTAAGTGTGAAGATGCTGGCACCGTGTCACCAATCCAGACAGTCAGTTGAGCAATGTAATCAGCATTTCCTTCCCTGGAATTATTCATGTACAATACTTATCTATTAAAAGAAGAAGACCCCCAAACCTGCTTTATCTGAGAATACAAAAGCTCAAAATACCTGCAAATGTTTACTCATTATTCTTACAATATAACAACAGAGACCTTTTGTATTAATTTCAAAGTGAAAAGGAAGAGTTTATAATTCCAAACACATATTCTTAACAGCGCTCCTTTCTGGACTATCTTCCACTCCTTTAGTTATTTGACTTCTTAGCATTATCTCCCTAACACACATGAGTGCGCATGTGCTCACGCGCGCGCGTGCGCGCGCGCGCACACACACACACACACACACACACACACACACACATATGAATGTAGATAATCCATGTAGTACATACTTACAATGATAGGTTGAATATTATGAACACTAGGAATGACTCCATGCAAGATCCCCACACCAGCACCTGGGAGGATCAGCCTCTGCTACAGTTGCATCACAGTCCCAAGCCCAAAGCTGTGTGGCCTACCAATACAAATATGATGAAGTGACTTATCTCAGGCCTGGCCTTCAAATGCCATTCCAGACTTAAGTTTCCCTACCTGATCACCACTGAGATAGAAGAAGGTCAAAAAAGTAAATGGTCACTCTGATAACGTTTCTTGTCTGGTTTCTTGTGTCCTTAGAAGTCCACCATGTCTTGTTACTGTGACAAATTATACATTAAACTTCACTTTCACTCTTACACCTTCCTATAGTGACTTCAATTGTGTCACCCCTCCCCCCAGTCTCCATTCTCCAACTTTCAGCTTTTCCTTGAGGCATTGGGGAAATAATTATTGCAGTTCAGTACATGATAGTCCAGGCTAGTATTCAATAGGACCAGGAAACCAGCAAACAAAATATTTTTTTAATCATTTTATAAGTCTAACATTACACAGATCTGTTAAAGTCACCTACAGGCTATATGCATCTAAACTATCACAAATATTTGTTAACATACTAAAGTTTGCAAATGGATGAAACAGACTTAAGGTTATCTCTATATATTAATAACACTCAGTTTGCTTTAAAAGTCTGGAGTACTAGATCTACCAATATTTGCTGATGCCTTAGATGCTCACAGTATACCTGTTGGAGCTTTCAGAACTCTGCATTAAAGCTTTCTTAATCTCCCTTTGTAAGATATGAGCTTCTTCATGGAAAGCAGAAATAGTATTTTTTTTTTCTGTATTTCTAGTGCTAAGCACACCTCCTGACGGACATTTGTTTAATAGAAACATGAACACTGACAGCTAAAATTACCAAGCAAAGAAAATTCCTTTAAGGGCTAATATGGCTTCACCTGCTTTTACCTACGATATCTAAGCAGACCTAAATTCAGTGGATAATGACTTTTGATAACTTTTTCTCTCCTGACTCTCTTGGTTGTGGTATTAATCAATATGTTTTTTGATTTGGACAGCAGATATAGAAGAGTGAAAGGCCTTGATTTGAATTTTCTTCATGAACTGGCACTATAGAAGTGGCAAGACATGGTAGAATAAGGAAGGTGAAATGGAAACTAGAGTTCTGATAGTTTCCAGAGGTGGGAATTTGAGATGAAGCATGGGGAGAAGGCATATACTAAATAAGTTTCCAGAATGCTAGGGACAGATCACCACTAGAAATGATTGGCTTCATCATGGTTCAAAAGAGAGAAAACTGCTAACTGTGGGATCAAATCTATTCACAGCATTAAAAAAAATGCCCCTAAGCCTGTGTCAACAAGTTCTCTCCTTTTTCTGAATCTTCACCTTTTTGTTCTCCAATGGTACCTTATACACCCCTTAAAATGTGCAAGCCTCAGCATTATTTCCACTGACCTTCAAATCAAAGCTACAAAGTTGGCAATGTCACTATAGTAGTTTTAGAAATGGGAAGGCTAGGACCAGAGCATGAAATATATTATGCTAAATCAAACAGGTACTCATGGACCAGAGCTGTGACTCTAATCCAGATCTGTTTGATGCCAAATTCCTTGCTTTTAACCGTTCTGCTCGAGCTACCTCCTTATCTAACTCAAGCAAGCTGTGATTTCTTCTTATCTTGTCTTGCCACGGTAACAGAGGGTAGCTGTCACACCATCCATGAAACCCCTTTCTTATTACCAGGAGACTCGTGATGATGCTCAGAACCACTCATTTCTTCTTCAAATTAAACACAGATGGCTTAGCATTTGGACTCTATTTAGCAGATCTTTAATTAAATCAGCCCTACTTAGAAAAACTTAAGCCCCTACTATGTACCCTTCTGTTTTTTTCTGGACTTAATTTGAGTCCCTGACTTGAAGTGGAAACAGTATATAAGTGGAAAAGATGAGGGTGGGGGCAGGTGGACAAATGAATTCTATTTAAGTGGTTGTGTGGCTTGAAAAGCTAAAAGATAGAAGTGGTCATCATTTGCCTTTTTGGATGTACAGATCAGGCCAATACCACAGGCACAACATATTTGGAGTTGAGGAAATAAAGAGGATATCTTACTTGTGTAGAATCAACAGATGAGATCCAGAAAGACTATATTCAGAGCAGCTGCTGGAAGACTGGACACAGCTGTGCAGAAGTCATTAACTTCAGAAGAGAAGTATCTCTCCTCATACCACCAGCTGTGTCAATCATATTTGGATGTAACCAGATGTTTTGTGTCTGGGTGATAGCTAGGATTGACTGCCCCTGCACAACTGCTAAAGAAATCTCAAGCCCTGGAGATCTATTTCGTTTTCTTTCATTCCAATTTCTAAGAACTCCTCATCTTTTAATTTATTTCAATATCCAACTGCATGCCTCATGTTTCCACTTTTACTCAACCCTGATTCTTTTCAAAGGTACAGTTGTCAGTGAACCAATGAATCCAATACCTACTACAAAGTTGTATATTTAGGAGCAGTAGCACATATCATTTCAGGCTGTAGTGGGCTGTGTCTTTTATGAGCTTTCAAATTGATAATACTTGGGAGACAGGAATAACTCATATTAGAAGCTTACTGGACTTGCCTACCATACCTGTGACATGGCAAATGAAAATGGGACAAAAATCAGGATTTCAAATAGAAATGTGCAGCAGAGAGATGTCTTGAAGTTAGCATAGCCAGAGCAGTACTAGGAAGAGATTTCCACTTGTCCTCTTGAAGGAGTGGTCTTTGAAAGTAAGGAGGAAAAAGAATGGTTTATTGGCAAGGGAAGGACAGGATGGATCTAGAAAATGAGGCTGGGGATAGATTGGAGAGGACTTACGTTCTCAGTGAAGAAAGATTCTGTCATCTTATAGAAGGCTGAAATCAAGAACTATCCTGATGATAACCTACAGGATATTGCAAACATTGATTTACCATTTTTAATTTTGTGGAAACCAGTCCCCATGACCCTTCCATACAATATTTAATTATTCTGCTACTATCACTTTTAATTCTGTTTCCAAGGATTTCCCCCCTTGGTCGATTAAAATAATATATTTATGGTGCGAACCCCCAGTACTCAGGCCTTTATCCCTTAGCAGTCACAACCTGAAAAGTCACTAAGCCCTATCACACTGTACTCAGCTTAATTAACTGCACAAATAGATTGTTTCTTTAACACAAAAATTATCTGGAGAGAGAAATAAAAGCTAGAAAGAGAAGCTACAAGAAGCAGAAGCGAGAGGACAAATTTATCTCACTCAGGAAGCCATACTGGTTATCATAACAATAACAAATATTTATAGAGGGCTTTCATCCTGAAGAATCCCAGAGCCCCAGAGCAATGAACACTTGTGGTAAATAGATTAAAGGAGCTACTCAGCCCTCCAAGAGACGAAACACTCTCCCTCAGGCCCAGTGCACTAAGTCATCCCTGGGACAGCATTCGATTATAGCCAAGGGATTTTAAAGGGATCTGGATGCAACTTCCAAGTTATAAAATGTAGACAGCATGTATAAAGAATCTTTTCACAGGAGAGAGCCTGGGAATGTCAGCTATAGCCACATTCAATTAAGCCTCTTGCATTGAGATCACAGCCACATCTGAGGCCAGTGAAATGTCATTGATTTGAGATCAAAGAAGTCGTACTATGGAATACTGCTTTATAACATAACAACATACTTCAAAACAAAGTAATTGAATAATTAGTGGATATATAGAGAATGATTTACATTCTCTTCAATAAATCAAAACATAACTGAAATAATGAAACCTAGGTTGTTCTAGGAGAATGGGTTTAGCATCTCTGCATCTTAATTTCTTCATTTCAGTTGTGTGTTGTGCTGTGTGTGCAAGCATGCATGGATGTGTGAAAAGAGAGATAGGGAGAGGGAAAGGTAGAGACAGAGACATAGAAAGAGACACACAGAGAAGAATATGTTCACTATCTCTTTTTCTTATTGGCAGGATTGGTCAAAGGTCATTTGACTCAAGTACTAGTTGGAGACCTACATTGCATGAATCTTCCCACCAATAATAAAACATCATGAAGAAGAACTGATTGAAAGAAGGCAGAACTTGGACACATGGGATAAAGTGGATTATAAAGATCCCTTAATCTAGTGGTCTGTACATGATTCTACATAGCCTCACAGTTTCCTGGGAGCAAAGAGTAAAGAAATGAAGAGGGACTGGGATTTGATGAAAAACGTGAAACCCACCCACTCTATGTTAGAATGACTACACTTACAGGGGACACTGTGTCTTTGCAAAGCAGCCTACTGCTCATTGGATAACTCAGATTGTTTGACAGCTTTTTCTCATACTGAGCTGAAATTGTAAACTTCTGGTGCTGTAGCACAATAGAACAGGTTTATCCATTACTGCCACAGAAGCCTTCAAATATGTAAAGACAAGTATTTAGCCAGAACTCTCCTCTATAATACCAACAGCCTCATTTCCTTCACTTGTACCCTACATATTTTAAGCCATTGTCTTTAGAAAACAACTCAGTTGCTTTCCTTATGTGCTAAGCCACACAGTTTTGAGCTGTGATGAGATCTTAAGTGTAGAATAATGCATGGCCTTTCCTTCAGTCTTTGCTCCACACTTTGTCTCCATATTTGCTCTCATGAGTATCTTGTTACCATTTCTATGAAGGACCAAAGCATCCACACTTTGGTAGTCTTTCTTCTTGAGCTTCATGTGGTCTGTGAATTGTATCTTGGATATTCCTAGACTGCCTCACCTGGGGATCCATCCCATATACAGTCACCAAACCCTGACACTATTGTGGATGCCAAGAAGTGCATGCTGACAGGATCCTGGTATAGCTGTCTCCTGAGAGGCCCTGCCATAACCTCACAAATACAGAGGTGGATGCTTGCAGCCAACCATTGAACTGATCACAGGGTCCCCAATGAAGGAATTAGAGAAAGGACTGAAGGAGCTGAAGGGGTTTGCAATCCCAAAGGAAGAACAACAATATCAACTAACTAGAGCTCCCAGGGTCTAAACTACCAGCCAAAGAGTACACATGGAGGGACCATGGCCCCAGCTGCATAAGTAGAAGAGAATGGTCTTGTCAGTCATCAATGGGAGGAGTGGCCCTTGGTCCTATGAAGGCTGGATGCCCCAGTTAGGGGAATGTGAGGGTGTGGCGGTGTGAGTGGGTGGGTGGGTGGGAGCACACCCTCATAGAAGCAGGAGGAGGAGCGATGGGATGGAGGTTTCAGGGAGGGGGATCAGGAAAGGGGATAACATTTGAAATGTAAATAAATAAAATATCCAATTAAAAAATAATAAGATTATTGCTTAAAAATGCACTTAGATTGAAATCTGGGCATCCTGGATTTGCCTCAAGTCTCATTTCTTGTGCTTTTCTTTGGACTCCATCTTTAGCTCTTCCTGGAATATACTAAGTTTTAGGAATCCCTGAGTGAATGCATGCTGTTAACAAAAAAGAAGAAAGAGGATGAGGCGGGGGAGGGGAGAAGGAGGCGGCAGCAGAGGAGGAGGAGGAGGAGGAAGAAGAGGAGAAGGATGCATGGCAATCAAGTTACTTGGAATGGAAATTATGCTATATTCCCCTAAATTTATGTGATCTAAGGTGACTGTGGATCACAACAATAAATCATCTGAGACCCGTTTAGAATGGCTGTCAGGAACTGGGTTAGCTACATAAAAGTGGACTGACTGTGTATATGTGGCTAGAGGTGCACTGTCCTATTAGAAAGGCACAATCAAAGAGCAGGGTTATTATTTGTAGAAATCTCATGGAGTTTTAAGGGAAGAGTTGCCTTTTTGAACCTTATAAATCAATGACCCTAACAGACAACATCCAATAATCACTCATACATCTCTGTATGTGGATAATTAGAAACTCTTTAAAAGATCCTTTGTCTTATTTATGGTACAACCTCTGTGATAAGCACCATGACCAAAAGCAGTTTGAGTAGGTAAGGGTTAATTTTGTTGGAATTTCCATGTCAGTGCTCACTGAAGAAAGTCAGGGAAGGAACTCAATCAAACAGGACAGGAACCTGGAGGCAGGAGCTGATGCAGAAACCATGAAGAAGTGCTACTTACAGGTTCCCCCCAATAGATTGCATAGTCAGTGTACTTTCATATACAATGAGCTGGCCCCTCCTACATTATCATTAATGAAGAATGCTTAAAATGCATTATCATTAATTAAGAGTGCCATACAGGCTTGCTACAGTAGATTTAAATTTTTTTGACATTATAATTTGATTGCAATATTTCTCTCTCCGTTTCTCCCTCTAAAGTCTTCTAATACACCCTTATCCATTCTCGTTTAAATTCATGGACTCTTTTTTGTTAGTAATTGTAATTGTATGCATATATGTATATACATATATATTTCTAAATAATGCTACCTGTACTTAAGTTTTAAGTGCTGATCCTTTGACACTAGACAACCAATCGTTGGGCTCTTCCCTAAGTAGTACCACCTCTCCTGTTCACAGCTTTCATCAGTTGCCTATATTTTTTTGTGTAGGGTTGAGGCCTCATGGGATTTTCTCCATCCAGATTGACATGTTAATTGGTCTCATCCTTGTTCAGCTCATATTGAACAGTCATGTTTGTAAGACTTTATAGGCATTGCTTCTGATATTACTAGAAGACATGGTCTTACAGCAAACTCTCTGATCCTTTGGCTCTTACACTCTTTCCAAAAACACCTAGGCTTTGATGCAAGAGTGTTTTGTAGATGTACCCATTAGGACTGGGCTGCACAACTCTGCATTTTGATTGCTTGTGGCTTTCTGTCATGGTCCTTGTCTGTTGCAAAGAAAAGCTCCTTGATGAGAAGTGAAGACTAAACTTATCTGTGGCCATAAGGACAGATGCTTATAAGTTGTTGATAGGAATCATGCTGGTTTAGTAAATTAGTGGTTGTATATCTCTAACAATAATGACTACACTAGGACTCAGTAGTTAACTCAGCCAGTACAAGGGCATGATCTACCTGTTGTTGAGTGGGTTTTAAGTTCACCAAGGCTAGTTTCTAATTACTGCATTTTTAGGATTATTGTGTTATGCTGGTATTTGATGTGGTTCATAGGCACCAGAACTGGATAAGTCTGTTGGTTGCCTTTTTCTTTTGGAAGCATACATGGCACCTTCTCAGTCCATGAAAGCTAGGCAGGGAGGTAGCATTCAGGTTAGTTGCAGCTCAGGAGTCTCTAAGGCCTGTTTCTAAAGTACATGATATCTTCAGCAATAGGGACTTACCTTCCACCTCTGAGTGGTAACCATGGGCAACAGCAATAGCCTGTATGTTTTGAGTCTCTTGGACAATTCTGCCTAAAAATATCAAGAAGGTTTCAAATTTGCGTGGCAGTTTGGGTTTTGTTAGGTGATATTTGGTTGGCTCTTGGAGGGAGATATGTCAGCCCAGATCTAAACAGTTCATTAAAACTATAATTGTATGTTTATTCGTAGTTATGTGCATTAAAGTTTTTAAGTATGTAATAGTAGGATTCTATGTGTCTTATTGTTATTACCTACCTTTGACAGGATTTTTTGGATTCATTCTCTCATTTGTGGTTCCCTTCTCTCAGACAACTCTAGCTTGTATCCAGTTGGCATAAAAACTAGCTAGCACAATCCTCAAAAGCTGCTTAGTGAAATACAGTCACAGGAGTTATCTAATGGGAGTTTAAAACCACTGTAGTGTTTTCATCCAAGTAGGGAATCATGATAAAAATCAAAAGATTTATTGCTGTTAGCTCCCACGCACAAGCAACGCCAAAGCCCACCACTAGTAAGTAGAAGAGGCTTAGAAACTCAGTGTCCCAACCCTAAAGCACAGAGCCTTTATTTTTTCAGCTGAAAGCTTATCTCAAAGTCAAACACATGTACTTGAACCTCACATTTCCAAACACCTGCACACCTACTATCTATGTATGGACCTTCGGTCATTATCCATTCATATCAGATACTCTGTCTAGGTTTGTAAAGCACAATAGTTTGTTTTGCAGTTTGGTAGATTTGTTGCCAGCCCTTTAAATTTGTGCTGTAATTGGCAGTCAGATAGGGCTGTATCTTTAATCAGGTATATTTCACTCTTGGATCACAGTAGCCATTCTCACTGAGATTTGGGAACCCAGAGCAAATTAAAGGATACTTTGCTTCCATTCTTAAGAGGTCTTTATTTTGTGATTGGGTTACCTCACTAAGGATTATATCCTCCAGATACATCCATTTGCCCAAGAATTTCATAAATTCATTTTTTAAATAGCAGAATAGCACTCCATTGTGTAGATGTACCACATTTTCTATATCCATTCCTCTGTTGAGGGACATCTGGGTTCTTTCCAGCTTCTGGCTATTATAAATAAGGCTGCTATGAACATAGTGGAACATGTGGGAGGAGGAAGGGACTTTTTCGGGATAGCATTTGAAATGTAAATAAAAAAAATATCTAATAAAAAAATTGGAAAAAAAGAAAACACTAAAAAAAAAAAGAGAGGTCTTTATTTTATCCCAAATCAATTCAAGAAGGTTTTCTAGATACGTTCTGAGTTAATATATCAGATAACCACTGAGAACTTCCAGTTGTCTAGTGAAAGTAAGGAAAAATTTTCACATGATACATATTATATATGTTAAGATGACTCCTATAGTAATTTGAGCCCCATTTGAAATGTAAATGAAGAAAATATCTAATAAAATTTTTTTCTCTTTATTAGATACTTTCTTCATTTACATTTCAAATGTTCTCCAGAAATTTCCCCTTACCCTCCCACATCCCTGCCCTGCTCCCCTACCCACACCCTCCCACATAATGGCCCTGGCATTCCCCTGTACTGGGGCATATAAAGTCTGTATGACCAAGGGGCCTCTCCTCCCAATGATGGCCAACTAGGCCATCTTCTTCCATATGTGCAGCTAGAGACATGAGCGCAGGGGGAACTAGTTAGTTCATGTTATTCTTCCACATATAGGGTTGAAGACCCCTTCAGCTCCTTGGGTACTTTCTCTAGCTCCTTCCTTGGGAGTCCTGTGTTCCATCTAATAGCTGACTGTGAGCAACCACTTCTGTGTTTGCCAGGCACTGGTATAGCCTCCCATGAGACAGCTATATCAGGTCCCTTACAGCATTATCTTGCTGGCATATGCTATAGTGTTTATTTTGGTGGCTGATTATGGGAAGGATCCCTGGCAGCTGCCGTCACTGGTTGGTCCATCCTTTTGATTCAGCTTCACACATGATCTCTGTAACTCCTTCAGTGTGTGCTTTGTTCTTAATTCTAGGAAGGGGCAAAGAGACCACATTTTGAACTTCATTCTTCTTNCTTTTATCATGTTTAGGTAAGGGCCTTGAATTCCTGATCTTTCCAAGACCTTTATCATGAATGGGTGTTGGATTTTGTCAAATGCTTTCTCAGCATCTAAGGAGATGATCATGTGGTTTTTACCTTTGAGTTTGTTTATATAGTGTATTACGTTGATGGATTTCCGTATATTAAACCATCCCTGCATTCCTGGGATGAAACCCACTTGGTCATGATGGATGATCGTTTTGATGTGTTCTTGGATTCGGTTGGCGAGAATTTTGTTGAGTATTTTTGCATCGATATTCATGAGGGAAATTGGTCTGAAGTTCTCTATCGTTGTTGTGTCTTTATGGGGTTTAGGTATCAGAGTAATTGTGGCTTTATAAAATGAGTTGGGTAATGTACCTTCAGATTCTATTTTGTTGAATAGTTTGAGAAGAACTGGAACTAGGTCTTCTTTGAAGGTCTGATAGAACTCTGCACTAAACCCATCTGGTCTTGGGCTTTTTTTTTTTTTTTTTTGGTTGGGAGACTATTAATGACTGCTTCTATTTCTTTAGGAGATATAGGGCTGTTTAGGTCACTAATCTGATCCTGGTTTAACTTTGGAACTTGGTATCTGTCTAGAAAGTTATCCATTTTAAAAAATTTTTTAAAGCATACACTCATATATATCTTCATGACATACTTACAGCTTATGACTTGATGTCTCCTAAACAAAACCATGTACTTAGTTTCTATGTACTCATGCTAGCCCTTCTGTGGGAGATCTCTGTCTACTTGTGAGTTCATAGTCAACTTCCAAATACAAGCCTAACTACTTTCTGTAGCCTTTTCTGCACACCCCACCTTTACCAATTGGACAATCTCTGAATACACACCCAATCTAATGGTAGTACAGCATTACCAAATTGTTTATTGAGGCTACTTTTTTAATGCTCAAATATATTTCCATAGGTTCAAAAGTGAGCGATATCATCACAGGTGGGGTTTCATCTTCTCAACAACTATTCAAGTGTCCGGGTCAAAATAATGTTTTGGAAATAATGATAATAATAATGGATGAAAAGAAATGAGCAAGTAATTTCTCTCTACTATCCCTTGAGTCGCTTTGGGGGTAGGTATTACATATTACTCATTTTTTTTTGTACACACAGTGGCTTGTATCCTGCATACTCATAATAAACCCATGTGGAAATAAAGACAGTTAAAAAGGTCCTATAACATAAAATTCATTGAATGTGTAGTTGCTGCCTAACTATCTATGGTTTCAGGGTTGCAAAAGAACAAACTGGGAAGAAATTCAATGGTAACATTTACAAGCCCAAATGCTCAAGGTGTTCACAGGAAGGAGGATGGAGTGTGGGCTGGAACTGCCTAGGCAAGTTTCTCAAATGGAACTATGTAGATGAATCATCAGGGTAATTTGTTAGCATGCAAAGCTGATTCAGTAGGTCTGGGAAATGACTTCTTTCTTACTTTATAGAGACAAAAAATAAGAAGACTTTGCCATTTTTACTTTATAGTCTGGCAAACTGAGGCCCATAGAATTGAAGATTCTCTCTCCAAACCTGAGTCAGAATTAGTACCATCAAAGTAATTTTTCATCACACCATCCTGCAGATTGCCACTTTAAACCATAGGGTTTTAAGAAGGCCACTTGTGAAATTATCTTCACATTATTCCAATCAACCTGTTTAACTACAGCTTATTAATTCTATTGCTAAGTACAATGTGCCTTTGGAGTTTTAATTCTTTGACCCCCAAAGACTGTTAATTTCCTACTCTTTAGTCATTGAGGGTTTCTCCCTGAACTCCATCTGTTTCCATTGTTTGGAGAGGAAGAATGAAGTAATTGGAGTATGGATATACGAGGCACCCGCTAACCCATTTCATTTAATGGGAATTTAATAGACCAGTTTGACTCTTTCTGACAGCATTGGTGTCTCCTCCCTGAGGCCTTGCTCTTGTTTTACTTGCAGAGCACCATATGCCCCAACGTAGAGGAGTATCACTTGGCTCTTGGCTAGTGTTGTCAAGGAGTTTATTGATCTTCAAATCCCCTTCTTTTTTTTTTTTGTTTTTGTTTTTTTTTTACATATCTGCATGGCTAGGTCGCCGATGATATATATCATCAGGCATCATTTGATATCTATTTGAAAACAATGTGTTTTGTTGCTTCAGCATTAAATGATTTGAAGTCCATACACAGTTGCTCAGGAATGAGAAAATGATTTTTCTACAATAATGTGGACTTGATTCAAAACTTGGATCATCAAATATAGGTGATAAAAACCTAAAAAGTTCTTAAATACCATTTCAGGCTTACCAATTCCTATAATGGGATGATTAATTGTTTCTACCTCATGGGGTTACTGAGACAGTGAATAGTATTCTGTTTACAAGGCACTTTGTACACTCTCCTACTTCAATGTAGGCACTCAGTCAATGGTGGAAAGATGTGGTGTCCTTCCCCACCAACACAGTTGGTGCAATTGACCAGAGCCGTGCTGCACCCAATGGCATCCATTGTGTTGTTAACTAGGCTAAGAGAGCCAGGTACCCCTGCAGCAGGTTCTGCACGTCTCCTAGGTCACCCGGCTCCGCCCAGCTTACCAGAGGCCCACCTACCACCAGCCCACCTGCGCAACCTGAGAGATGTCACGAGACTTCAGGGTTCCTGCAAAACTCCAGAACGCCTGCGCAGAAGACTGGGGGCGGGGCTTCCCTTCCTTTATCCCCAAATGCTTGTCCACCATTAAAGAGTCGTTCTAGGCAGAAGCAACCATGTAGCCTCGGAGACCTTCTTTCTTCCCCCTCTCCCTTAGTTTCATTTCAGCTTCGGGCCAATCCTCCAGGAACCCAGTCCACTGCGGGCAGTGGACCCCAACAGAAAGACACTTTCCTACTTACATAATTACTGAAACGAATGTGAAAGAACACATAGGAAGACTTTCATCTTTAAAAGAAGGGAACTAGTGAACACAGCTGTTATCTTGTTTATGTATTTTTCTGTATATGGATACTTTGCATGTACATCTGCATATGAGAAGAGAAGATCAGCTAAGTGTGAGCTGTCATATGGGTACTGGGAACTGAACTCAGGACCTTTGGAAGAGCAGCAAGTGCTCTTAACCGCTGAGCTATCTCTTCAGCCCCAAGATATGTGCTTTGCATTGTTTTACAGAATAATTTCTCAGTAATAATACTGGAAAATTTCACTACATTCTATTTCAACCTTATCCAGTTGGGTATATTGCATTAGTAAACTAATGCTGGGCAAAAGCTATACCAGTAGGTTTAAGCAGAGATTTTTAAACTGTGGTTTATAGAACACTGAATTGTAGGTCCCCAGACTCCATTTCTGTGAATCAAGAAAAGGAACAGTTATTTGCAGAGCTACAGAGATTATGGATACTACTCATCCTTTCAATTTTCAACTGAAATGCTTCCTTAGAAAGCACTTCCTGTCTTCTCCAGAAGAGATCATATTATTTTGTTTTATCTAATCACATGATCATTGTCCTTTCCCTTGGATTCTTTACTGAAACTGAAACCTTTGGTCTATGCATATTTTTTAAATGGAATTAGCACATTTAATTTTATATCTCTAGGCTCTGCTCCAAACAATACTGTATTAGGTTTGAAGCTTTTCTATGCTGTTCTTTTTCTTTCTTTCTTTCTTTATTAGATATTTTTATTTACAATTTAAATGTTATCCCCTTTCCTAGTTTCCCCTCTGAGAATCCCCTTCCCCCTCCTCCCCAACCCACCTACTCCCATTCATGGCCCTGGAATCCCCCTATACTGGGGCATAGAACTTTCACAGGACCTAGGGTCTCTCCTCCCATTGATGACTGACTAGGTCATCCTCTGCTACATATGCAACTAGAGCCAGCAGTCCCACGGTGTGTTTCCTTTGATTTGTGGTTTAGTCTCAAGGAGTTCTGGGGTACAGGTTAGTTCATATTCTTATTCCTCCTATAGGGCTGCAGGCCCCTTCTACTCCTTCAGTCTATTCTCTAGCTCCTTCATTGAGGACCCTGTGCTCTGTCCAATAGATGATTGTGAGCATCCACTTCTGTATTTGCCAGGCACTGGCAGAGCCTCACAGCTGACAGCTACAGCAGGCTCTTGTCAGCAAGCTCTTGTTGGCATCTGCCATAGTGTCTGGGTTTGGTGGCTATTTATGGGATGGATCCCTGAATGGGGCAGTCTCTGGATGGTCGTTCCTTCAGTCTCTGCTCTGAACTTTGTTACTCCTTCCATGGTATTCTGTTCCCCCTTCTAGGAATGATTCTGAGCTTCTAGGCTAATATCCACTTATCAGTGAGTGCACATCATGTGTGTTCTTTTGTGATTGGGTTAGCTCACTTAGGATTATATCCTCCAGATCCATCAATTTGTCTAAGAATTTCATAAATTAATTGTTTTTAATAGCTGAGTAGTACTCCACTGTATAAATGTGCCACAATTTCAGTATCCATTCCTCTGTTGAGGGACATCTGGGTTCTTTCTAGCTTCTGGCTGTTATAAATAAGGCTGCTATAAACATAGTGGAGCATGTGTCCTTATTACATGTTGGAGCATCTTCTGGGTATATGCCCAGTAATGGTATAGCTGGGTCCTCCAGTAGTGCTATGTCCAGTTTGCTGAGGAACCACCAAACTGATTTCCAGAATAACTGTACCAGCTTACAATCTCACCAGCAATGGAGGAGTGTTACTCTTTCTCCACATCCTCGCCAGCATCTGCTGTCACCTGAGTTTTTTATTTTAGCCATTCTGACTGGTATGAGGTGGAATTTCAAGGTTGTTTTGATTTGCATTTCCCTGATGATTAAGGATGTTGAACATTTTTTTAGGTGCTTCTCAGCCATTCAGTATTCCTCAGTTGAGATTTTTGTTTGTTTGTTTAGCTCTGTACCCCATTTTTAATAGGGTTATTTGTTTTTCTGGAATCCAATTTCTTGATATATATATATATATATATATATATATATATATATATATATATATATATATATATATATAGGATATTATCCCCCTATCAGATTTGGGATTGGAAGATCTTTTCCCAATCTGTTGGTTGCCTTTTTGTGTTATTGACAATGTGCTAGGATTGTGTTTAGAAACTTCATATCACTTAGGAAATAGTAAATGTTTCATAAAGTTTTGTTTTATCAATAATAAGCATAGGTATGATATTAGTAAACCATTTAAAATTTTTGTTAGTGCATGTGTGTATATATACATGAGCACCCTATGGTGTGTGTGTGTGTGTGTGTGTGTGTGTGTGTGTGTGTGTGTGTGCCTGCACGTGTGCTCGCTTGTGGGTACAGCTTCTGGGAGTCAGTTCTCTCCTTCACTTAAGTCATCAGTTTTATGCAGAGGACAGCAAACATTCTCTGCATGAGACTGAATAGCAAATGTGTACATCTAGCTATACTTTGCTGACTCTAAGTCTAATCCAACATTAGTTTTCATATTTCACAGAAAGTACCATTTTATTAGGTCACACAGATTATGAAATTGACACTTGATGTTCCAATTTTTCCAGCAGCATGCCCCATTCATTTTGAGGTCTACCTATTTTAGTTCTGGTGCTAATACCACCTGCCTTGTTTATTTTATTTTATTTTATTTTATTTTATTTTATTTTATTTATTATTTTGGTTTTTTTGAGGCAGGTTTCTCTGTATAGCCCTGGCTGTGCTGTAATTCACTTTGTAGACTAGGCTGGCCTCGAACTCAGAAATCTGCCTGCCTGTGCCTCGGGAGTGCTGGGATTAAAGGCATGCGCCACCACGCCTGGCCACCTGTCTTGTTTATTGAAGCTAAGAAATTTCATCTTAGATTTGATATGTATTGGTAGTATTTTTCTTTTTTATTCTGCTATATGTGTACTTTGAAAGCCTTGGAGACAATTAGCTTCACATACAGAACACATTACTCTCTATTTTGTTTAAGTTCCTGGAGTTTTTGTTGTTTGTTTATTCAAGGCAAGGTTTCTTTCTGTAATTCTAGCTGCCCTAGAAATCTCTCTGTAAACTAGGCTGTTCTTGAACTCACAGATACTCATCTGCCTATGCCTTCTGAGTGCTGGAATTAAAGTGTCACCATCATCTGGCTCTGGGAATTTTAAACATTCTAGAACCCATAGTATAACAGGCTGGGTGGAGAATTAGGATGTATGATCTCTGTCATAATATATATCTTCATAGATCTCAGCAAATATTTCACAAATCATTATGTAGCAGAGATTTTCTTAGTTGCCACTATATTGGCAAATTCCAGAAGCAGAAATGCTAAAGATAAGACTATTAACAGCTCCAAGAGTGTTTGAGTTCTAGTTGCATCCAAATGCATCCTGTATATATTGTCTAGAATTCTACCTTACCGCTTTAGGAAAGAGTCAGGCAGAACCTTCAAACTCGGGGACATCTCTTGTTTTTATTATTACTGCTTCTCTCAGAGTTAGTGATTCCTTAACTCTCATCTTAGGGTTAGAGATGAAGAGCTGGAAGCTCCAAGATTACAGTACATACTATGAATACTTCTGTTCACACGCTCACTCAAGGCCTCACAGGAATGTGTCTGTCCCTGCTGTATCCCTCCACATTCCCTGACAGGCTATCTGTGCTCTCTGGACTACTTCCCACCAATGTCCTCTGCTAGACCAAGCCTCAACTCAAATGTGATATCTCCTCTGACACTTTATTTGTGAATCTAAGGAGAGAGAGTAAGTTTCCCTTCCATGCATCTCCCACCTCCCACTTTAAGCACTTGGTTCAAACCTTTATGCTTGGATCTAAAAACCATCTGTTCTCTGGGTTATCATTCTCATTATAAACTCTACCGAGACAGGGCCTGTCTTATTGATTTCCTTTTTAAAATAACATCTATTGTATTTTTAATACAAAAAGCATAAAAAGAGGAAAAGAATAGCAATTTATCTCCAAGAAACCTCTTGTGGCCTTTAAAGAAAAATTCAATATGTGAGCATGGTAGGAAAATTTAAATTGTCCAGAAACATACAAAATGAAAATTAAATGTCTTTCACTAGTTAACCCTCACCCCAGAAGAAATCTTGAACAATAGTTTACCTGTTACAACAGAAAAATGTATACACATGTATTATAAACAATATATCTATTGTGTCTTACTGGAATTTTTCTATTTTTTAAAACTTAATGTTATATGTCTTAATGTTTCCCATATATATATATATATATATATATATATATATATATATATATATATATATATATATATGTGTGTGTGTGTGTGTGTGTGTGTGTGTGTGTGTGTGTGTGTGTGTGTGTGTATGAAACTTTTTTCAAATCACCACACATAGTACAATCTCATCTTTTTTCATAGTTGCATGGGATATAATTTGGATGAATATAAGTTAGTCATTTGGACTTCTATCTATACATATTAAGCTTTTCTAAATCTTACACAACAAATCTGTAGAAGTTTCTCCTAGAGAATGTGAGAGAATATCATATTTCATTGAATCAAAGATGCATTCCAATTTCTGAGGTATTCAAATACAAATACAATGTTCATCTATATAATAAATATTCACCATAAACTCAATTAAATATTATGTTTGTGAGCCAGTCATCAAGACATAGAGATGATAGGTCAAAGAGAAGTGAATTTTGACATGTGTTATTAAATTTTCTTTTGAAATGGCTCCATCAGTTTCTACGCTCATCAGCAGTGTGTGTGTGTGTGTGTGTGTGTGTGTGTGTGTGTGAACAACCATTTTCCCACATTCTTGACAATATTCGGGAATTACCTTGGCACTAGGCAGCTCTTTTTTTTGGGGGGGGATACTGGTTAGTTCATGTTTATTTTTAGTTTATAATAATAGCTAGGATACTCTGTACAAGCCTATATATCAGGCTGTGATACAACACAATATTGCATTTATAGAAATAAATATGTTACACTTAGGCCTAATTTGAAATGATCCCTATGATTTAAAACAATAGCCAAAAACAAAAACAAAAAATTGAGACTTGATCCAAACGCAGCATGACCTCCTTTTTTCTGGTTAATAAAAATTAAATATCAGTCCTTCTAAGTGATTCATTCATTTTAAAGGTACAAATTTAGGAGATCATAAAGTTGGATTTTATTAGAGGCACCTGGGAAGATAAAGACTGGCTCAAGCCTTACTTGACTGAGGCCATCTTGTGAAATAGATCTGGGTTTGTGAGTATAAGAGAAGACTCACCAAGGAAGCACTTAAGTACCTTCTCATTTATTTCTTTTGCAATTACTTAAGTTTTTCATGACTGCTACATACTTGTCTCACCTGAGCTTTGAAGAATTCAAGTGTGGGTCCATATGCCTGTATATTTGTCAGAGAGAGGATCTTCCTGCCATTGCTTCCTGGCTTCATTATATTAATGCATGGTCCTAGCATTGTCATTGTGGGTTGGCGTGTCCATGCTTTTGGGATTATTTGCCAGATAATTTTCAAAGATTTGTCTATTCTCAGTTTAAACTTCTGCCCTTTTCCACTTACATATTGGATTTTCTTTTTTTCCCCAACATTTATTAGATAATTTCTTCATTTACATTTCAAGTGTTATCCAGAAAGTTCCCTATACCCTCCCCCCTCCCGGCCCTGCTCCCCTACCCACCCACTTCCACATCTTGGCCCTGGCGTTCCCCTGTACTGGGGCATATAAAGTCTGCATGACCAAGGGGCCTCTCTTCCCAATGATGGCCAACTAGGCCATCCTCTTCTATATATGCAGCTAGAGACATGAGCTCAGGGGGTACTAATTAGTTCATGTTATTCTTCCACCTATAGGGTTGAAGACCCCTTCAGCTCCTTGGGTACTTTCTCTAGCTCCTTCCTTGGGAACCCTGNAGGATGTTGAACATTTTTTCAAGTGCTTCTCAGCCATTCGGTATTCCTCAGTTGAGAATTCTTTGTTTAACTCTGTGCCCCACTTTTTAATGGGGATATTTGATTTTCTGGTGTCCACCTTCTTGAGTTCTTTATATATATTGGATATCAGTCCCCTATCTGATTTAGGATTGGTAAAGATCCTTTCCCAATCGGTTGGCGGCCCTTTTGTCTTGTTGACAGTATCTTTTGCCTTACAGAAGCTTTGCAACTTTATGAGGTCCCTTTTGTCAATTCTTGATCTTACAGCACAAGCCTTTGCTGTTTTGTTCAGGAATTTTTCCCCAGTGCCCATATCTTCGAGGCTTTTCCCCACTTTCAGTGTCTCTGGTTTTATGTGGAGGTCCTTCAACCACTTAGACTTGACCTTAGTACAAGGAGATAAGAATGGATCAATTCCCAGTCTTCTACATGATAGCTGACTAGGCAGCTCTTTAATTGTTAAAGAAATCAGTGGAACTTAACTTCCATTAATGACGTACAATTGGAGGCACAATGCATTCAATGCTTTCCTACTCTTTCAGATTAGAGAACTCTGATCTATGCAGAAACTAAACAACCAACTTGATTCAGCAAAGCAGAAGTTTTCAAATACAAGTTCATTCAAAAATCAAGTTTTGTATTTAGAGCCATAAATCTAAAAAACAGTAAGGCAGGGGGAGCAGTAGACATGTGCAGTGTTAGATACTGAATCCAAGAAAAACATTGCACTCTTCCCACAAAGGCAGCTGTGGCCACTCAGAATTGAGGCAACAGTTCAGCTAGTTCTGCACTGCTTCCTGACCTTGCTTAGCCAATAGTCTTCTCATGTTTCTGGACTGTTGTTTTTCAGGTATCCACTAAATCATGTATCTTCTACAAAAGGATCTGCCTATTCTCAGAAGGTGTTCTTTCTTCGTACCTATTGCTACAAACTCGCTTTAGAGAACATTGTTGCACATTCAGTTGTCATAATCCTTTAGATGGTTTTTTTGTTGCTTTGTGCTAGGATGTTGACTTTTTAACCTTTATATGGGTTACACTGTGACCAAAGTAAGATGGTTGGCTGAAACTGCTTCTGCCTTGGGAGAAATGAGCTCATGAATGTCTTTGACACAGTAACCACTTAATCACATGCCCCGGTGAACTGCAGATACATATTTAAGAAACATGATTATGAGTAAGAGCTGTGAAAAGAATGATGGGATTTAAACAATGTGGAGCATGGCAGACGGTTTACGTGCAGGGAGAGACAGGCAAGGAAAACAAGGAAGAGAAATGATGAAGGACTGAATTAGCTAAGCTGCTGCTGGGATTGGAGAAAACAAGGAAAACCAAAATCTCACTGTTTCTCCCACACAGAATTATACCTCTTACCTGAAAGGGGAGTTCACAAAACTAAGGAGATGATTGAAAAACTTTTAAGTACATGGCAGCATCAAAGAAATGGATAATTGTTTTTCTCTTTGGGGGATTCTTTGCTTCATAACATCAAAAGAATGGGCCCTCTTTGCAAAGGGGCATCTTTTCAAAGCAGTACCTGCTCTCATAATCTCAGTATCTGCAATAAATTCACTAGTCTTCTGTTGGAACACAATCCAAGAGTAGAGTTGTGTCAGGAAAACTGAGTGCTTTAGAGAAAAACCCAAGGGGAAATTATGGGCAAGAGTTCATTGACCTCAGTTTTTCTGATAACCTGAAATTGTTCTTGGAATGTGTTTTCTTGCCCCTCAGGTATATCAGATAGGATCAAGCTTATTTCAGACTATTCATTACAACAGGCTATTGTTATTTGTTTATATGCTTCTATTGTTGTTTACATGTGGCTTGTCCTTGTGATTGCACACTTATGTGACTCCTCTTATCCCCCAGAGTATAAATTGTCTGATGCTCTGAATAAAGCTGAATATTGCTTGAATCTTTAGTCTGCTTCACTTATCGCCTCCATTCTCCCAGGTCCCACCACCTCTAGAGTGATAAGCATCTTCTATTGTTTGGAATTCCTATCTAATCAAAACTAAGCATGAGGTAGAGCTTTGCTGAACATATCTGAGTGAAAGAGCTGTAGTCATTAGCATAGTAGGAATTTTGGGGAAGCAGCTGTGAAGAGGGAAAGTGACTGTGGAGCCTGGCTTTGGAGGAAGGCTTCCTTAGAGTTCTGTGAAAATTTTATGATGATAGTTAAATTTGGTCCACCTAATGGCATCTGGAAAATACGGATACAGCCTTACTCTTTACATTTAGAATGACTAGGGTCAAACAGATCTAGAAAGTGACAAACTGAAATTTGGAGATGCACCAAATTTCAATTTCTGGTCCAAGGGTTGAGAAAGTTTCATAGTGTTAGGGAGGAAGCTGTGGAATAAACCAACACCAAAGTCCTCTAAGTGAAGATGATAAAAGCACAATCTCTAAAGTGGAGCTAAAGCAGTCCTTTCATATATGCTGACTTATCTAGCAAAACAATCAAGCCAAACTAGGATCCAAGCAATCTGGAACTATAAATGGCTACCATGTGTTAAGTGTTTGTTGAAGGTTATGTGAAATGTAGCACATATTGTTCAAAATAAATCACTTAGTCTTCAAAACAACCATATTAAGGATATTATATACTAAATAGGCATACTCTGAGTTCAGTTCTAGACTCTGACAATAAAGTAAGTCATATGAAGTTTTCTGTTTACTGAACATATAATCATTATGTTGAAATTATACTAATCCAATGGGTATGCAAAACCATTTAAAAACTGTATTTTTTGTTTGCCACATTATTACTAAAATGATGACAACTGAGTCTCCAAAAAGTTTTAATCTTATTGGTGGTAGAAGGTCTTGCTTTAATGCTGATCAGGGTAGTAGATGTTAAAAGCTTGGATGGCTTTGGTAATAGCTTCAAATAGGACAACAATGGAGTGCATTGCAACAAATGACACTTCCTGTCATGAAATATATCTCTGTACCATGAGATACTGTTTTCCGGCATTTATACACAAAAGAACTTATTTCAAAATTGGAGTTGATTATATAAAAACCTGCTTGTGTTTTGCCAAGGTAGTTTATTTAATAGTCTAAATGCCTTCTTGTCATTTCAATTGGGTACATAGCTTCTTCACCAAAAGCAGATTCCATTACAAGAAGTAACCCTCTTTGTTCATCTACAAGAAGTGATTCCTTTAAAATATCATATTTTATTATGATATTTCAACAGCTCAGTCTCAGTTTCTGTCTTGGCTGTGATTTGTACCATTATCTTCAGCTACATTTTTCTTCTAAATGTTAAACCTCTCAATGTCACTTACAAGGCTTGGCAATATTTGTACCATATTCCTGTTGACATTCATTTTGATCCCATCCACGAATTTAAAATGTTCTTGAAGACATCTGTAACAACTATGGCTTCCCTCAAGATATTTCATTCTATGTTTTACATACCCATCAGTGGGATCTCTTTCTATGTCAGCTGTAGCCTTACAGAACCCATTGGTTCAGGGATAAAACCCCAAAGTCAAAATGATTTCTTGAACCATGGGCTATATTATGAATGTTGTATTGACAGGTACATTAATCTCATTGGACATTCCCATTAAAAGTCTCAGGTGGCCAGGGGCATTGTGAATAAGCACATTGTGAATAAGGTCTCAACTGTGGGCTTTAAATATTCACTAAACCATGTCACAAACAGAACTGCAATCATATAAACGTTATTATTCCATTTACTTAAAAAACACTGTCAGAGTAACTTCAGTGTAATTCTTAATATCCTAGCATTTTTGGAATGGTAAAAATATGGTGGTTTAAATGAGAATGGTCTCCATAGGGTAATATGCTTGAATGCTTGGTTCCCAGTTGTTGGAACTGTTTGGGAAGGACTAGGAAGTGTGGCCTTGTTAGAGTGTGGCTTTGTTGGAGGAACTGTGTCGTCACTAGGGGTGAGCTTTGATGTTTCAAAAGTCCAGTCTTCTCTCTCTCTCTCTCTCTCTCTCTCTCTCTCTCTCTCTCTCTCTTTCTCTCTCTCTCTCTCTCTCATGCATCTCATACACACAAGCACATGCATATACACGTGCGTGCATGCACACACACACACATACACGCACACACAATTAAATGTTTTCTTGATAAGAATTATCTTGGTTATGCTGTCTCTTAAAGTGGAAACTTCTGGTTTCTTGGGAAAGTCAGTTATGTCAAATGATGTTTTGCTGAAGCACACAAGTGAGAGGACATTTTGCTGAATGAGACACAGGTGAAAGGACTTTTTATTACAGCCCACACATGAATGGATGTATGGTATTTAGAGGGAATATGAATATGACCCCACAGACAGTGGGAGCTCAAGCATTGGTTTGCTTTTCTCTGCCTTGCTGTTCTTCCCTAATGACACACATGCACTGTGTTTGCCATACATTGCATTGCTGCACTCCACTTGTGGTGATATTTTAGAGAGAAACTTGCCAAGCACCTTCTTGTGAGATTCCTGTTCTTGCATGCAGCTTCCATGACGTCAGGCTGGTTGGCAAACCTTGCATTTTCTTCTGGATGGAACTGCACTTACTGGTTTGTGTGTAGTGACTACCCAGTGGTCTGGACTGCAGCTGCTGTCTCATGTGTGGTGTCTGCTGAAAGGATTGGACTTCAGCTGCTGATTCATATTTGGTGCTTGCTACTGGATTGAACTTCTGATATCCTGACAATGATGATTGGACTTGCCCCCAAAGAACTATTTCTAAACAGGTCGACTTCCCCCATGTCCTAATAACTTTTCTTTTCTACTACATCTGGTGGGTGGTGGACTAGAATAGAGGTTGAAATTTTATTAAAGTAGGTTGGGACAAATTTATGTCTACAGTCTGTTCCTAGGAATAGAACAGTAACTAAGAAAATGAGTATTGGTTACCTCTAAAAGTCATCTATTGTGAATTATTCCTTAACAAGAAAAGCCTCTGGTATTTGGAGGATTTGAAACTCAGCACTGGATTCTTTTCCTCTTTTGCTGTGAATGTCCTAGGTAGAGTCTTTTACTACAATAAAGCTGTCTCATATACACTGGAAAGTTGTTATTTAGTATGACTATTCTTGTCTATCATACTATATCTTCTATATAATGGCTGGAGCTTCTGCACAATCATATGATGCTTCACCTTGCAGGGACTCAGAATCACTTTCTTACATTAAATCCTCTGAACCAGGGGCTAAAGAAATGGCTTGGTGGTTGAGAGCACAAGCTGATTTTTCCGGAGAACCCAGGTTCAATACTTAGCTTCCACATTGTAACACACAAAAATCTGTAACTCTAGTTTCAGTGGATTTGACACCATTTTCGGGCATCTGAGGGCTCCTGGCATGTACATGGTGCACAAATATGCATGCAAAATACCTATATACATAAATAAAATTTAAAAGAACATTGTGAACAGACCTTGGTTAGCTTTAAATATTTTCTAAGTATCCTTACTTCCTTCAGCCTTCACAGAATTGGGCTGTCTTGCTCTGAATAATGGTTTATCTTAAGGTAATGTTGTGGCTGGTTTGGTCTCCTACAATGGGCCATTAAAAGGTGTCCTTCTATGCAAATTAGGCTGTTACATTTTCTTATTCTTGTGTTCACTGGAATAGCATTTTTATTTCCCTCAAAAGCTTCACACTTATTATTGGGTAAGAAGAAGTCCAGTTTTCAGACTGTCACATCTTTCCAGTGCCTTCTTGACTATGCTTATTCTTTTCTAGCTTTTGATTTAAAGTGAGAGGATTTAAGTCTTCATTTTACTTGAACATTTGAAGGGCATGGCAGAGTTGATAGCCATGATTCATCAATAGGGAAGACTGGGAAGCAACCAGTAGGTGGAGCAGTCAGAACACACAGTATTTGTCGATTAATATTAAATCTTACATTCTAATAAGGGTGTGGTTTGTGTCACATCAAATCAATTGCACTGATTATCTAGAAAATCAAAGATTACATCCTACCACACTGAATATGAAATATTAAAAAAGAAGCTTAAGGCATGAGATACAGAAACATAGTGTTGTTGAGAAAAATGTTGTCAACAGACTTGACTGATTCAGGGTTCTCACAACCTTACCCCCTCCACCCTAGTATAAGAAAATGAAGCACAACAAAATAAAGTATGCCTTAGAAAATTCTGGCTCTGAGATGCTAAGGGACTTGCCTGAAATTATAACTAAATGGGTAAATGAGATTAAGACCTTGGCTATTCAATTACTAAGGTTAAGACCTTCCTACCACATGACACAGGTTGAATATATCTTATCAGTAAGTGTTTAGGCCCAGAGGTGTTTGGATTTTTTATTCATTTATTCCAATTTTAGTATATTTATATACTTCTAATGGAATATCTGACAGAAGTGTAAACACAGGGTTCATTTATGTTTCATTTATAGTTTATATAAATGTCCTGAAGATAATTGTATATATTTTTAACGTACCTAATGTTTTGAATTTCATTCAACACATGGACTCAAGTGTAGAATTTTCCATTTGTGACATCATGTCAGTACTCAAAAGAGTCTGGATTAGGGAGCCTTTGGGGTTTTAGATTTGATGATTATGAATGCTAAACCTGTCCCATCTCTCCAGGAAGCCATTTAAAGCATGACACAGAGTTTTCTATCTCATATATGTTTTGTCCTGTAAGACTTTCCCTTATTCTCGTTCTAGGCTTTCGTGAATTTAAGTTTATTTTCCTTTCCTCTAATCTTTTCTCTTTCTGTTCATTCTTGAGCCTGTTGAAAACTTAAAAGATGGGCAAGCTTTAAGATTTAGAATTCATGTCTCTCAAAAAAGTTTTCAAAGTCTAGATTTCCCTCGTTGGAATCTCCTGAGTTCTGTACTGGGGATTCCTAAATTTC
This sequence comes from Mus minutoides, assembly GCA_902729485.2. NCBI lineage: Eukaryota > Metazoa > Chordata > Mammalia > Rodentia > Muridae > Mus > Mus minutoides. The sequence continues at coordinate 198,185 of LR753431.1, read as the reverse complement.
ATATCTAAGAAGCGACAGGTCTAAAGTCTAAGCTACCAAGTGATGAGGTTTTTTTTTTTTTTTTTTTTTTTGGACTAAAGCCAGGTAGCCTGGATTCCAGCTCAACATGCCTTTCCTTGGAGCCTCCCTCTCACTCTTTCCCATTACCTCCTAAGATTAAACAATACATTGGCCCACCCCAAGTATACATATTATCTTCTTCAGTACTATCCTAAGCAAAGCTTCTACAATAGTCAAGGCTGTCAACTTAAGTCAACATCACTGTTCATTTCCTCTAGTGACACTGCACAAATGTGCATGTTGTTTGTGGTTTACTGATTTTTATGACTAGCTTGTGTGCCTCAGGCAAATAAGCTGCTTTACATTTTTTTCTTTATATTCTTTTTCTCTGCACCAGTGGCCTTCAATTTGTCTAGTAAACACTGGTTAATTAAAAAGTATCATCTCCTTAAAAAAAAAACCCAATGTTTGCTAAAATAATATGTCTTCCTCCCAAATAAAACAAAAAAGGTAAAAAGACTCCTTATCAGTTCTCATTACAATTTGACAAAGTACACACTAGTTAATTAGCCCTTAACAAAGGCTGACATTAAGACTGATTAACTAATAATGCTAATTAATCACAAGCACTACATAAACCAAAGGCAGAGAACTAGGAAAATATGTTCAGCAACTTTTGTTAAGAATATACTCACATGAAGACCAAACATATTTTTATACTACATTACATACATGAATATGCTCAAAGAACTACTAAATGATGAAGTTTGTATCAGGAATAAAGCCAGATAGCATGAACCCAGCTCAACACTCTTCCCTCAAAGCCTCTCTCTCCTTATCTTCTACTATTATTTCATATTAAACTCTGTCCATAAAGCACCTTATAACTCCTTACCTTCCCCCACCACCCTATCTCACACATATAATCTTCTTCATTACAGTGGCTGCTATAGCAACCGAATAAAACTGAGTGAAAAGTCCAGGAAACTTGGCAAACCATTCTCATAGTAACCCACTAAATGTTTAATACTTAATTCTCAAGTCACATCTTTGATATTGGAAAAGATTGGTACCTCCATTGGAAAACAGGGAAATTAATACTGCTAGGCAGGTGACATGTGGGTATCCAATGCACAGAGATATCAAATGGTTTTCCTATTAATGCTCATAAAGCACTGGAAGAGTTAACCTTCAATACAAGTATGCCTGACAATTTAGTCTTCTAGAATAACTTCAAAAGGAATGTGGGGGTGAGATTGCCTGAAGCTTCATGATAGATCACTTTCCTAGTCCATATAAGTCCCTGTGTTTGATCCCTAATTCAAAATGAAGGTATAAATCAATTCTCATTTTCAACATATAAATAATATTCTCAGCAGTGGGCTAATCTTTTGGTAACCAAGCCTCTCATTTATCCATTTGGTAAATAGCCTGCTTCTTTTTTAATCACACAGTCCCTTGACAAGCAGCCTGACCAAGAAAAAGAGCTAGAATCCCCAAGTATAATCGCAGAAGTGCAGTAATTTAGGTTGTTGTTTATTTTTTTCTCTCAAAAATGTTGATGACTACTACATTCATTATACTGATTAGACTTCACACTTACTTTAAGGGTTAGAGTAAGGCTTGACCATCCATGACACAGAAGGATCGTGGCTACCAGCTTCTGGCAGGATTATATTCAGCCATTTGAAATGGGGTGAGAGCATACTGATTCATTTTTTAAAGGTTTGCAGCATCTTAAATAAAATTTACAAAAGAATTTTCAAAGAATTAAGTGAGTAAACAGAACTGAAAGTGCCATGGAGTTGTCTTTTCTGTGTTGTCTCTCTCCTGGAAACCATTACCATCCATCTAAGTTAGCTCAAGAACTTAGCATCATTTTAAGTCATCAAGGGGAAGGCTCCAGGTTTTCTAATCTAATTGCCATCTCCAGGGAAGTGCCTTCTTCACTCAGCTAGGTTGAAAGGAAAAACATCTCTTGTGAGTAGGAGGTGATTTGATCTGTAGATTTTTCAGTCGTTTTGATGGTGCTTGTCACAAGAATTAGGGTGTTCCATTTTTTTTCCCTCCAAAACTTGTTATTTAATGAAAGACACTGGCCTCTCTGGGTCTGTGCAGTAATCAGTTTTATGCTGATAAGCATGCTTCTTAAGATCTCAAGGACTGCAAATTGTGAGTCTCTAGAATCTGTATTGAAACTGTTGGAAGATGAAAGGAAATGGTATTATGCTAAAGGATTACCTTTTTTTTCTGGGCTGTCTGTGGAAGAGATACCTCATAATCAGAATCAGTGAGAGTTTAGAAACTGAACACAGCCTCTGAGAATCTTGGGAATGTTGTTAGCCTATTACTTTTAACATCTTCCTTTGTATTCTGGTACCTTTGCCTATTACAATGCTACCTTTACTCAGGACATCTTAACATGTGAGTCTCCCTGATTTGTAGCATTTGCAGTCTGCACTTATATAGTTATTTGCTTCCCACCTGCAGCTTCAATCATGCTCTAAGCTCTAGGTTAAACCTAAACCACAGAGGAGGAAGGGAGCATTTAAAGAACCTCAATTCAACTCTCTATAGTTAAGGCCACTTATGATTCACTGCCCTCCCTAGTCTAACTGTATGTCTGTACTCCAGTTCTTATAATTTGAGTACTCTTCTATTCAGTTCAATTCAGAAAGCTCTAACAAGCATCACTTTTGTGCCAGGCACCCAAGTTAGTATGAGGAGATAGTGCAGCTTACTCAGATTTCTGAGATGTAATCTTAAAATGTAATAGCTTTTGTCCAGACATCAAGTTCCGTCCAGAGTGCTGTTAGTCTAAGAAAGACTTAGTCATCACCTTTTATGTTCACTAAGAATGGATTCCTTACCCCACCGTGAATTGCTCATTTTGCTTGAGTGTCCAAGTACACTTAGCTGAGTACATCAGTATTTGTAGGGCTGAAGGGTTACAGATATAATTTAGAAATACACATGTATGTGTTTATTAAATATATTTTATTTGTTAGGCCTCGTGGAGCATATAACATAGTATACATTGCCAAAATGCCTGTAATCTCAGGTAGTCTGTGAGTTAAGAGGATCACAAATTTAAGGCTGGCCTTGGAAAAATAGCAACATTCTGTATTGAAATTTTAAAAGTTCAATCAGGGAGGAGGAATTGAAAACATAACTCTCTGGTAGAGTATTTTTCTAGCATGTGTGAAATCCAGATACAATTCTCCAAATTAAAACGTGTGTTTTACAGAAGTGGATGCTCACAGTCAGCTATTAGTTGGAACACAGGACACCCAAGGTAGGAGCTAGAGAAAGTACCCAAGGAGCGGAAGGGGTCTTCAACCCTCTAGGTGGAAGAATAACATGAACTAACTAGTTCCCCCTGTGCTCATGTCTCTAGCTGCATATATGGAAGGAGATGGCCNAAAGAACTATTTCTAAGGCAGCTGACTCACATAATCTGATAGTGATTGTTAACAGATCTCATCTCTTCTTCCATGAAGGCCTCTACATATGGCCTCTTGAGTGCTCACAGTCATGTTGAAGTGCAATGTTTTTCAGACCTTAGCAAATATCACACACGTATTTCTGCCACATTTTATTGGTTATATAAATGAGTCCTGAGTCAAAGTGGGCTGAGACCACAAAGGGATTTAAATACTTAGAGTAGAGTAAGTCACTGTGGGTCAGCTTAGAGACCATCTACCACAGGCATAGAGCAAAATAAAGAGGGGTAGAGATCAGAGAGACTAAAAAGGTGGTTGAAAATGCAAAGGTGAATTAGGCATGGTGGACAGTGTGCAGCATCATTAAGAGACACAATGAAGCACAGTACAACAATACACACACACACAGACAATATATTGAATAAAGTAAACAATCTGTCGGTGTAGGCCATAGAGATCGATTCGAAGGAATGGCACAATTTTCATTGTCTTACAAGATTACATGTACTGGCTTTGTAACTGTGTTTTGAAAGGTAGCTATGCTCATTATTATACCACCAAGTTGCACCCTTATGGCTTTTATTCTTAGGAAATAACTTATGCATAAAACTTGGGATAATTATTTTCCTTTATTACAGTGTAAACTGTATCCTTTTGATCTTCTGCTAGAATATACAAGAACACTAGTAACTTCAGTAAAAATACTATTTATTTTTAACCATTTGGGAATTTTAATTTGTTTTATATTACTGAGCATTTTAGAGGTCTTGGTGTGTTAATATGCATGTAGATCTCTATGTAGAGAATTCAGTAAACAAAATGCCCATGCTTATACAGTCCTAGCAACTTATATTTTGTATAAAAAACTCTGCATTACATATGCTGCACAGCCATAAGTTTCTGATCAAGGTCTTACTCTATGGTCCTGGCTGCCTTAGAACTCACTAAGTAGAGTAGGCTGACATTAAACTTTCAGAGATCTTCCCCTTTCTGTGTCTACAGTACTGGGATTAAAGCTATGTACATTAGGCATACCACAATGTTAGAGTTTTAAACAAAGAAATTAAACTTCCTTGTTTCTTCTTCTTGGAATGTATCTGGTTCATAGCTGTTATATTGTTAACTAAGCAGAAAGAACAATGCTAGAAATATTATAATATGAGTTCTCAAATTATACTTCAGATCCATAGGAATAAAGACCTAGTGGCAGAAAAGAGACATGTACATCTGTGGAATAGAAATAAACCCACATTGTTGCAGCCATTATTTCATAAAGAAGCAAAAGAGAAACATTAATAAAAGATAGGCTGTTCAACAGTGATAGGAAAATGAGGTTTCTAAATGTAGAAGAATAAGGCTAGATATAGATCTCCACCTTGCACAAAAGTCAATTCCAACTGGATCACAGACCTAAATGAGAGATCAGAAACTTTAAAAAATTTACAGGAAAACATAAACAAAACATTTCCAAATATAGATATAGACAACAACTTTCTGAAAAAGACACTGAATAGTTCTGAGAATAACCCCAAGAATTGTCAAATGTGGTCGAATGAAGTTCAAAACCCTTCTGCCTTGCCAAATAAATAATCACGAGAGTGATGAAACAGCCTACAGAATGGTGAAAAACTGGGTTAATATCTAGAATATATAAAAATTAAGAACCAACCCCACAAATTATAAAATTAATTAATAGTTCATTTCACTTACATTTAAATATAACTTTTCATCATTTAAGGAGGTCAGGGAAGGAACTCAAACGTAGCAGGAACCTGGAGGCAGGAGCTGATGCAGAGGTCAGAGAGGAGTGCTGCTTACTGGCTTGCTTCTCATAGCTTGCTTGGCCCACTTCTTTATAGAAGCCAGGACTGCCAGCCCAGGGATAACCTCACTCACAATGGGTTGTGCCATCCTACAGCAATCATTAATTAAGGAACTTCCCTACAGGCTTGCTTACAGAAAGGAGGCATTTTGTCAATTGAGGCTCCCTTCTCTCTGTGACACTAGGTTGTGTTAAGTTGACACAGAAACCAGCAATATGGGATTGAACCATAAAACTTTTTGTGCAGTCTTCCATATATTATTTTAAACTACTTTCAAACCTAAATAGTTTCATGTGAGAATGAAAGGCTGGAGGACTGGCAGACTATGGTCCATGGTTCAGATGCAGCTTCTACCAACTTTTTTTTTTTTTAATTTTGCATAGTTTTCCTATTTCTTTTTTTTCTTTATTAGATATTTTCTTCATTTACATTTCAAGTGTTATCCAGAAAGTTCCCCATACCCTCCCCCATCCCCGCCCTGCTCCCCTACCCACCCCCTCCCACATAATGGCCCTGGCATTCCCCTGTACTAGGGAATTTACTGGAACACAGTTACAGTTTCTTGATTAAGTGTTGTGCATGGTCTCATTTTGCTCATCAGAAGAGTTAAATTGTGACAGGTACTGACCCACTGTTGGGGATTGGTTCTAATGATTTGCATTAGAACCAGTCCCCCAAATTGGAATTTGTGTGTCCAAATGCTGAAGGTCCTTGTCCCCAGTTGGATTTTGATTGTTCAATAAAGAACCAATGGCCAATGGCTGGGTAGGTAGACTAAGGGGAACCTTGAGATTGGAGCAGGCTAGGAACTGGAAGAGGGAAAGCAGAGATTGCCATGACCAGGAGGAAGAAATACCAGACTTAAAGGCCTGCCAACATGTAAGAATCAGAGAAAGTGGCCACATGGGCCACTTCCCAAACTGTGTTTGGGGTAGCAGAGATGAAATATAGATTTTAAAAGATGTTGACTCAGGAGCACCAGAGAGGAGTGTTTGCTAGCAGGAGGAAGGATTAGAATTGCCCAGCCTTTGAGCTAGTCAAGACATTTAAAATTAACTGGTGGTGATGGTGGTGGTGGTGGTGGTGGTGGTGGTGGTGGTGTGTGTGTGTGTGTGTGTGTGTGTGTGTGTGTGTGTGTTTCATTTGCAAATCCAAAGCGCTCTGCCTGGTGGCTGTGAGAGTGACCCACCTGGAGCACAAAGCTGTTTAGTAAAACCACCACTACAACCCACGAAATTTTTGTTTCCTACTCTTTACACAAATGCTCACTGACTCTTGATAAATCACAACAATAGTTGAGTCCCAGAATGTCAGCATAGAAGAAATTGCTGTCTATACCTTAAGAGGATTATCTCAGTAAACTAGCCCACAAATGGCTGAATTTTATTTTAAGAAAAAAAAAGTTTAAGGGTTTCTTTCTTTTCTTTTCTTTTCTTTTTTTTTCTTTCTTTCTTTCTTTTTTTTTTTTTTTTTGTAACTAGTTTTCTTCAGTTCTGGAGGCATAGATCGTGCACTGGCCAGAGTGAAGAGTGAATCCTCTATTGGCCTCTGTAGGTGATTTACTGAACCTTGTAAGGGACAGGGGACAGGATACAAATTGAACCTAGTAGCTTCTTTATATGACAATAACATCAATTTCAATCCGGAACAATCTGAGGGATTGATTAACTTTTGGAATTTTTTTTACCACTACTGATATGCCTTATCTTTTATTCAAAAGCTCCCAGGAAGAAATTTAGTGGCAATAGTAAAACACCTGAGGCAAATCACAATTGTGAGTTCTCTAGAACACTATTGCTTTATTCATTTACAAAAGCTCCATAGAGAGTCAGGAGGCTGTACAATTTTGAATACTTTTTGAAGCTATACTATAAAGGACACTGATCCAGAATTTAGAAACACCAGTCTCTTAAATCATTAAATATTTGCGTGTGCTTGAATAAATCGCTAAGCCGGCACCTGCCTTATTTTTTTCCTGTGATGAAAGAGGATAATGATAATCTACTTCACAGGGTTAGTGAAAGTATTCAAAGCAATATATTGATGTAAATCACTAGGGAGATACAATGTACCTATTATTATATTACTACTGTATTATTCACTATAAAGTATTTCAACACCATATATAGAATTCTCTTTGCTGTTAGCTTTCAAAATATAAAATATCTGATTAAAAATGCTCCACTTGTCAATGTTCTCTTGAAATGATATACCATCAAGCATGATGTATATTTAGATTATAGGTATTATTATTTTCTTATCATGTTGTCTGCCTTTATGTATATACTCAGAGAATTGTGGATATATCTTATATCTCAAGGGTCATAATTTGCATCTTTTCAGGGAGATAAAGTAACAAAAGTGATTTAAGCTGGGTATATGCGCCTTGAAAGTCTGTTCTCTGTTTAAGAAGACAGCCAATTAAGTCCAAATGAACATTCCTACTTAAGAAAGGTGGCCAAGTACAGCCAGATTCTAGCATATTTTATAAAAGTAATTTAAAATTGCTTCTTAAAATGTGAGTTCTTTTAAGGTTCATATGTTGAAAATATTTTCATAAAAACATTAGATGTATTAACTAAAATACATGGATAGGGAGAGCTTCTGGGACAGGCAGAAGCCACTCAGCTTCTGGGACAGACCCCTGTTTCTGAATGCAGAAATCCGGGCACCTTCCCCACTAGAGGAGAGGTGGCTGCGCTGGAGGGCTGTGATGCCTAGAGCAGATAAGGGAACCATCTTGTCTCCTGGGTCCCTCTGAGACCAGTGTGCACAGATCAGTTTGCAGACTGCAGAGGGGAAGCAACGAACTGCAGAAACAACAGAGCTTCTGGGACAGACCCCCATTTCTGGCTGCAGAAATCCAGCACCTTCCCTGCCAGAGGAGAGGTGGCCGACCGGGAGGGCTGTGACCCCCAGAGCAGATAAGGGAGCCATCTTGTCTCTCGGGTCCCTCTGAGACCAGTCTGCACAGATCAGCTTGCAGATTGCAGAGTGGGAGCAGCTGGCTGCAGAAGCAACAGAGCTTCTGGGATAGGCAGAAGCCACACAGCTTCTGGGACAGACCGCCATTTCAGGCTGCAGACATCTGAGCACCTTCCCCACCAGAGGAGAGGTGGCCACCCTGGAGGGCTGTGACCCCCAGAGCAGGCTATGTAGGTGAGTGCACAGACTGTGGAGGCAACACATCTTCTGGGACAGGCCCCTTTTCGGGTCTTCATCTTCAAGCAGGAGGCAAGTCTGAACGCCAGACCTCTGTGCACCTTCCCTGCAAGAGGAGAGCTTGCCTGAAGAGAGTACTCTGACCACTGAGGCTCAGAAGAGAACTGGACTCCCAGGACAGGTGACAGAGGCTAACAGAATCACAAGAGGAACAGACTCCAGCTAGAGACAACTCTAACAACTAACTCCAGGGATTACCAAATGGTGAAAGGGAAACTTAAGAATCTTACCAAGAGAAATGAAGACTGCTCACCATCATCAGAACCCAGCACTCGTACCTCAGGCAGTCCTGGATACCCCAACACACCCGAAAAGCAAGATTCTGGTTCAAAATCATATTTCATGATACTGGTAGAGGACCTTAAAAAGGACTTTAATAACTCACTTAAAGAAATACAGGAGAACAGCACTAAAGAGGTAGAAGTCCTTAAAGAACCTCAGGAAAACACTGCTAAACAGGTGATAGAATTGAAGAAAACTATCCAAGACCTAAAAAGGGACATAGGAACAATAAAGAACATGCAAAGTGAGACAACTCTGGAGATAGAAACCCTAGGAAAGAAATCAGGAAACAGATGCGAGCATCAACAACAGAATACAAGAGATTGAAGAGAGAATCTCAGGTGCAGAAGATTCCATAGAGAACATGGGCACAACAATCAAAGAAAATACAAAATGCAAAATGATTCTATCTCAAAACATTCAGGAAATCCAGGACACAATGAGAAGACCAAACCTACGGGTAATAGGGGTAGATGAGAATGAAGATTTTCAACTTAAAGGGCCAGCAAAATCTTCAACAAAATTATAGAAGAAAATTTCCCAAACCTAAAGAGAGAGATGCCCATGAACATACTAGAAGCCTACAGAACTCCAAATAGACTGGACCAGAAAAGAAACTCCTCCTGACACATAATAATCAGAACAACAAATGCACTAAATGAAGACAGAATATTAAGAGCAGTATGGGGAAAAGGTCAAGTAACATATAAAGGCAGGCCTATTAGAATTACACCAGATTTCTCACCTGAGACTATGAAAGCCAGAAGATCCTGGACAGATGTTATACAGACCCTAAGAGAACACAAATGCCAGCCCAGACTACTATACCCAGCAAAACTCTCAATTACCATAGATGGAGAAACCAAAGTATTCCATGACAAAACCAAGTTCACACAATACCTTTCCACGAATCCAGCCCTTCAAAGGATAAAAACGGAAAACACCAACACAAGGACGGAAACTACTCCTTAGAAAAAGCAAGAAAGTAATCCTTCAACAAACCTAAGAGAAGACAGCCACAAGAACAGAATCACAACTTTAACAACAAAAATAAGAGGAAGCAACAATTACTTTTCTTTAATTTTTTTTTTACCATCAATAAACTCAATTCCCCAATAAAAAGACATAGATTAATAGACTGGCTACACAAACAGGACCCAACCTTTTGCTGGTTACAGGAAACCCACCTCAGGAAAAAAGACAGATACTACCTCAGAGTAAAAGGCTGGAAAAAAAATTTCCAAGCAAACAGTCCTAAGAAGCAAATTGGAGTAGTCATTCTAATATCGAATAAAATTGACTTTCAACCCAAAGTTATCAAAAAAGACAAGGAGCAGCACTTCATACTCATCAAAGATAAAACCTACAAAGATGAATTGACAATTGTGAATATCTTTGCTCCAAATGCAAGAGCAGCCACATTCATTAAAGAAACTTTAGTAAAACTCAAAGTACACATTGCACCTCACACAATAATAGTGGGAGACTTCAACACTTCACTCTCAACATTGGACAGATCCTGGAAACAAACTAATCAGAGACACATGCACACTAACAGAAATTATGAAACAAATGGATTTAATGTATATCTACAGAACATTTTATCTTAAAACAAAAGAATATAACTTCTTCTCAGCACCACAGGGTACCTCCTTCATAATTGATCATATAATCAGTCACAAAATAGGCCTCAACAGATACAAAAATATTGAAATTATCCCATGCACACTATCAGATCACCAGGGACTAAGGCTGTACTTTAATAACAGCATTAATAATAGAAAGCCAGCATTCACGTGGACATAACAACAGAACCTGAGGAAATCCAAAACATCATCAGATCCTACTAAAAAAGGCTATACTCAACAAAACTGGAAAACCTGGATGAAATGAACAAAATCCTAGACAGATAACAGGTACCAAAGTTAAATCAGGATCAGATTAACTATCTAAATAGTCACATTTCCTGTAAAGAAATAGAAGGAGTCATCAATAGCTTCTGAATCAAAAAAATGCCCAGGACCAGATGGGTTTAGTGCAGAGTTCTATCAGACCTGCAAAGGAGACCTAATGCCAACTCTCCTCAAACTATTCCACAAAATAGAAACAGAAGGTGTTCTACCCAATTCATTCTATGAATCCACAATTACTCTGATACCTAAACCACACAAAGATCCAACAAAGAGAACTTCAAACCAATTCCCCTGATGAATATCGATGCAAAAACACTCAATAAAATTCTCACAAACTGAATCCAAGAACACATCAAAACGATCATCCTTCATGACCAAGTAGGCTTCATCCCAGGAATGCAGGGAGGGTTTAACGTACGGAAATCCATCAACGTAATTCACTATATAAACAAGCTCAAAGACAAAAACTACATGATCATCTCCTTAGATGCTGGAAAGCATTTGACAAAATCCAGCACCCATTCATGATAAAAGTCTTGGAAGGTCAGGAATTCAAGGCCCATATCTAAACATAATAAAAGCAATCTACAGCAAACCAGTAGCCAACATCAAACTAAATGGAGAGAAGCTGGAAGCAATCCCACTAAAATCAGGGACTAGACAAGGCTGCCCACTTTCTCCCTAACTATTCAATATAGTACTTGAAGTCCTAGCCAGAGCAATTCAACAGCAAAAGGAGATCAAGAGGATTCAAATTGGAAAGGAAGAAGTAAAAATATCACTATTTGCAGATGGTATGATAGTACATATATGTGACCCTAAAAATTCCACCAGAGAACTACTAAATCTGATAAACAGCTTCAGTGCAGCAGCTGGATATAAAATTAAACAAATCAATGGCCTTTCTCTACACAAAGGATAAAAGGGCTGAGAAAGAAATTAGGGAAATAACACCTTTTACAATAGTCACAAACAATATAAAATACCTTGGTTTGAATCTAAAGAAGTGAAAGATCTGTATGATAAGAACTTCAAGTCTCTGAAAAAAGAAATTGAAGATCTCAGAAGATGGAAGGATCTCCCATGCTCATGGATTGGCAGAATTAATATAGACAAAATGGCTATCCTGCCAAAAACAATCTACAGATTCAATGCAATTCCCATCAAAATACCAACTCAATTCCTCACTGAGTTAGAAAGGTCAATTTGCAAATTCATCTGGAATAACAAAAATCCTAGGATAGAAAAACTATTCTCAGCCACAAATGAACCTCTGGTGGAATCACCATGCCTGACTTCAATCTGTACTATTGAGCAATTGTGATAAAAACTGCATGGTACTGGTACAGGGACAGACAGGTATATCAATGGAATAGAATTGAATATACAGAAATGAATCCACACACCTATGGTCACTTGATCTTTGACAAGGTAGCTAAAACTATTCAGTGGAAAAAAGACAGTATTTTCAACAAATGGTGCTGGCACAACTGGCAGTTATCATGCAGAAGAATGCAAATTGATCCATTCTTTTTTTATTAGATATTTTCTTAATTTACATTTCAAATGCTATTCCGAAAGTTCCCTCCCCCCTCCCCTCTCCCTGCTCCCCTGCCCACGCACTCCCACTTCTTGGCCCTGGCATTCCCTTGTATTGGGGCATAAAAAGATTGCAGTACCAAGGGGCGTCTCCTCCCAATGATGGCTGACTAGGCCATCTTCTGTTACATATGAAGCTAGAGACACGAGTTCTGGGGGGTTCTGTTTAGTTCATATTGTTGTTCCTCTTCTAGGGTTGCAGACCCCTTCAGCTCCTGGTATTCTATCTCTAGCTTCTCCAATGTGGGCCCCGTGCTCCCTCTTATGGATTCTTATCTCCTTGTACAAAGCTCAAGTCTAAGTGGATCAATGACTTCCACATAAAACCAGACGCACTGAAATTTATAGAGGAGAAAGTGGGGAAATCCCTTGAAGATATGAGCACAGGGGTAAAATTCCTAAACAGAACAGCAATGGCTTGTGCTGTAAGATCAAGAATTGACAAATGGGACCTTATAAAATTGCAAAGCTTCTGTAAGGCAAAAGACACAGTCAGCAAGACAAAAAGGACACCAACAGATTGGGAAAGGATTTTTACCAATCCTAAATCTGATAGGGGACTAATATCCAATATATACAAAGAGCTCAAGAAGCTGAACTCCAGAAATTCAAATAACCCCATTAAAAATGGGGTACAGAGCTAAACAAAGAATTCTCAAGTGAGGAATAGTGAATGGCAGAGAAGCACCTTAAAAAATGTTGAACATCCTTAATCATCAGGGAAATGCAAATCAAAACAACCTTGAGATTTCACCTCACTCCAGTCAGAATGGCTAGAATCAAAAATTCAGGTGACAGCAGATGCTGGCAAGGAGGTGGACAATGATGAACACACCTCCATTGCTGGTGGGATTGCAAGCTGGTACAACCACTCTGGAAATCAGTCTGGAGGTTCCTCAGAAAATTGGACATAGTACTACCAGAAGATCCAGCAATACCTCTACTGTGCATATACCCTGAAGATGTTCCAACTTGTAATTAGAACACCTGATCCACTATGTTCATAGCAGCCTTATTTTTAATAGCCAGAAGCTGGAAAGAACCCAGATATCCCTCAACAGAGTAATGGATACAGAAAATGTGGTACATTTACACAATGGAGTACTACTCAGCCATTAAAAACAATGAATTTATGAAATTCTTGGGCAAATGGATGTATCTGGAGGATATATTCCTTAGTGAGGTAACCAAATCACAAAAGAAGTCACTTGATATGCCCTCACTGATAAGTGGATATTAGCCCAGAAACCTAGAATACCCAAGATACAACTTCAAAAACACAGGAAAATCAAGAAGGAAGACCAATGCATGGATACTTCATTTCTCACTAGATTATGTAATAAAATATCCATGGAAGGAGTTGCAGAGACAAAGTTTGGAGCTAAGATGATAGAATGGACTATCCAGAGACTGCTGTACCCTGGGGTTCATCTCATAATCAGCCACCAAACGCAGACACCATTGCATATGCCAGCAAGATTTTTTGAAAGGACCCTGATATAACTATCTACAGTGAGGCTATGCCAGTGCCTGGCAAATACTGAAGGAGATGCTCATAGTCATCCATAGGATGGAACACAGGGTTCCCAATGGAGGAGCTAGAGAAATTACCCAAGGAGTTGAAGGGGTCTACAACCTTATACATGGAAAAACATTATGAACTAACCAGTACCCCCAGAGCTCGTGGCCTAGTCAGCCATCATTGGGAAGAGAGACCCCTTAGTCTTACAAACTTTATATGTTCCAGTACAGGGGAGCACCAGGGCCAAGGAGTGGGAGTGGGTGGGTAGGGGAGTAGGACGGGGGTGAGTATAGGGTACTTTCTGGATAGCATTTGAAATGTAAATAAAGAAAATATCTAAAAAAACAAAAACAAAACAATACAAAAAAAAAATACATGAATAAGTCCATACTAGATTTTGATGCACATTTAGTAGTCTTTATGGCTTTTGACAGTTATCTACCCTCCTTGGGCCACAAGTTCCACTTTACAAGATGCATATAGTAGTGCCTAATTCATAAAAATGTATGAAGATTAAATATGGTAAATACATAAAGAAAACTTAGAATAGTATCTATGAGATTGTTGCCCCTAGAATGGCCATAATCAAGCATTGGAATAGAAACTGGTAACAAGAGTATCATTTACAGGACAATGATAACATTACTGTCAATATCAATATTATGAACATACAGACTAATGTACATTTGCAACCATATGAAGTTGGTGATATTTTAGTAAAAATATTTTAATTCCTCCTTGATAAGATAGCATAGTACTGGACACAAAGTAGAAACACTTGCTTTCAATTCTTTCCCTGTTTCTTTTTGCCATTGCTAATTTAAAATCAGGTTATTGTAATTTTCAATATATTCACGTTTCTTTTGAACAGGTATTTTCTTCTCTATCATTACTATTATGACTCTTAGGTACTAATTATTTCTCCTAAAACTGCAACAATAGCATTTTCTTTGTGTTTGTGGTTTTCCCTTTTATTGGTTATTTTCTTTAATTGCATTTAAAATATTATCCCCATTCCAGGTCTCCTCACCTGAACCCCCTTATCTCATCCCCTTCCCCCCTGCTTCTATGAGGGTGCTCCACCACCCACCCACCCACGTCCGTCTTTCCACTGTGGAACTATAGCACTTTCACTGGTGTTTTGGTGAATATTTTTCTTGACTTTTCTGGCTGTTGTGGAAATGGATTTGGTGCACTTCCCCAGCAGTCAGAGAGCTGGTACTAAGATCTAAGTCTATGCACATCTAGTCTCCATCCAGGTAGCTATTATGTACCATAGAAACATTGTACAATTTCTTTCTCATATCAATTACATCTTCTAGGCTTTAACCTTAAATAGTCTTCTTAATTAATAGGTGACGTTTGGAATGTTACTGAACCCTTTTTATATCCATATTCATAACTATTCCAGTGGGTTGTTCTAAGGATTGCTTATATTATTTAATTTCATTTAATATGTCTTGGGAACTTTTCTACATGCTGGGCAGAAGGTTAGAATCTATTACCAGCATGTATGCATGACAGCAGGTAGGTAGAAATGCTGCTAGAACAATAGCTGAGAACTTATGTTTGATCTACAAGCAGAACAGAGAGAGCAGAGCCATACCCTTTGAAACTTCACATCCCATCCCTATGGACAAGCCTTCTCCAGCAAATCTATACCTCATAATCCTACTCAGACAGTTCCACCAACTGGGTACCAGGCATTCAAATATGTCAGCCAGTGGGGTTTATTCTCATTCAAAACACCTCAATATGTAGAAAATCTCCACTGTTTTTTTGGCATAGAAATTGATAAATGGAAATAGTATTCACTATAGTCTCCTTGTTGCTTACATTAACCTGTACATTAATCCATAAGGTTTGAGCACCAAGAATACCTGTATGGCTATCTTCTGAGATGCTCCACCCAGCAACTGACTCAGAGTGATGCAGACACCCACAGCCAAAACAGTGGATGGAGCTTGGGGAATGTTATGGAAGAATAGGAGGAAGAATTGTGGCCCCAAATGGGATAGGAATGCCATAGGAAGACCAACCTGGACTCTTGGGGCTCTCAGAGTCTGAACCACCAACCAAAGGACATACACAGGCTGGACCTAGGCCTCTCCGCACATATGTAGAAGATGTGAAGCCTGATCTTTATGTGAGTCCTGGACAAGTGGAACAGCTGTTTTCTGTCTATGGGATATGTTCTTCTAGTTGGACTGTCATGTCTGGCCTCAGTGGAAGAGAAAGCACCAAGTCCTGCAGAAACTTGAAGGGCCAGGGAAGGGGGTTCCCAGGGCAGGTATGTCCACCATCTCAGAGGAGAAGGGAAGGGAAATGCAATTTGGAGGACAAGCACTACAGCTCTACAACAAGCCCCCTGAAACAGAAAACAACCAAATATCACTGTTTAAAGGCTAATGTAGAAAAGATAATGGAAAACTCAATCCCCCGCCTCTCTTTTTCTTTGAGACAAATTGTCACACTGTAGCTTAATATGGCCTTGAACTCATGATTTGATTTACTACCCTCAGCCTCCTTAGAAATGAGACTGCAAGCATAGGCAGAGTTGCCTTTATGTGGGATTGGAGAACCAAAATTTTTTGTCAGCTTTCAAGGCAACTCACAGTCCATAGGACTCACATTTTAAATAAAGACAAAACAAGACCATCTAATTTTTAAGATAAAATATTGTAATAGAAAAAGAGGAACAGAAAATGGCCAACACAACCACTACAATTTTATTTTTATGATACAGCACTAACAGTATTTGGAGATAAATTTATTTATGTAAATATGAGTAGTTCTTATTCTCTACTAGTAAGTGATTCTTTGAGCTAACAGAGCATGCTTCATAATGCACTCATGATGAGCTATGACAGAGATTATTTCGACAAAGCCCCTGTTAATAGCTTGGATATACTCTATCTCCAAATGGCTGGTGCATTAGAGGCTTAATCTTCAGTGTGGTGATGCTGAGGTGGTGGGAGCTCTAAGAGGTGAAGCCCCCTGCAAAGGTGATTGGAGATGCTGCACTTAAGTGGAATTGTGACTATGTTACCACTCCTTACACATCATTATAATGCCTTTTGATATGAGGTCCCCAGCAGAGTTGAGTTGATTCTGGCCCCATGGCCTTTGAACCACACAAATTGTGAGTTAAATAAACTTCTTTTCTTCATACAGTACATCAAATATTTTTCATATTCTTCATACATATAACAAATATTTTTATAGCAACAGAGAATGTACCAGAACAACCAAAATTGATGTTATTTCCACTTTAAACTCCCTGCCAGAATCTGATATTCCAGAGATAGCCTATGGAAAGTCATTCAGTAGCACATATTTAGCCTTTGATAAAAACTGTCATTAATGTTCTTTAGAAAAATATTGTTCTCTTTATTTTTCTTTTGGACTTAGAATGAATAACAACGGCATGGGCCAATGATAAATCTGTTGAGGTTTACTTACAATGGTAATATTATTTAACAAGAAATATCACTCAACAATCTCAACAAATATGCACTCTCAGAGAAAGTACTGCTGAAAATGTCACCCACCCCCGAACCTGTATTCATATAAGAATCTTCCTTACTATTTTTAATTTACAAATGATACACTTAAATGCATACAAACAATAATTATTCAACTTCATATGTGAAATAACCAACTAAAAACTTATTTCAAACATTTTCAGAATTGCAACAGGGTTATTTTTGCCACCATAAGTTAATTTTGACTGTTCTTGAATTCATGAAAATGCAATCATAACAACATATATTCTTTTGTGTCTACTTTTAAATTTTTTTATTTTAATATAGTCTTATATATTCCAGGCTAATGTTAAACAGGTTAGAGGGAAAGACTGTGAGTTTGTGTTGGTGGAGGTGACTGGGAGGAGGGCAGTGAGCAGGTTGTAAAGTGAACAAGTTAAATTTTTTTTTTAAAAGTTCAGACAACAACAACAACAGGCTAGGTGAGTTAATGATGACCATAGAGTGATTCTAACAATATGCTTGAGTTATGAGATGCTAAGGATTGAATCCAAAGCTTGGTGAATGATGGGTAAGCACTGTACCAAGTGAGCTATAGTATTATTATTATTGTTGTTGTTGTTGTATAAATATATACTGTAACTACTGCTGTGTTAATTTGTTCTCTAATATTTAGAGAGCTTCACAGTTTACAAACAAAGTAGGTGACTGCTTTAATTTAAGCAGAGGAACCAGTTCCCTCTTCTTTACTTGCTCTAAATTATGTTTTCTATTTTTTTTTTAAAGTTAATTATGGGTGGACATGACATTGTGTCTCTTTAATCCCAGAACTTGGGAAACAGAGGCTGGCAGATCTCCATGAGCTCAATGTCACCCTGGTTTACATAGTGAGTTAGTTCTAAGCCAGCACAGACTATGTGGAGAGAGTCTGAAACTTTTAAAATGACATTTATTTACTTTCGTGTACCCACATGTGAAGGTCAGAGGACAACTTGCATGTGCTGGCTTTCTCCCCTCCGCTCCGCACCAAGTGGATCCCAGGAAGCTGCACATCGGTTTCCAGGCTGTAACCTAGTGAGTGAGCCATCTCTCCATCTCTAGTTTATGTTTGATCCTCCAGCTTTCCTAGCAACTTGAACAAATTTACTGTGTTGCTGCCAGCTAATATCTTACATGTTCTGAACTTAATTTATGTCTGAAGAGTCCCTTGCCAAGACAGTCATCAATCACTTTTCAACGGGTCCTATAATAAGTGAAGTTGGCCTCATTTTATCCTACAGTTAACCATCTTGTAGTTTTCCATGGTGTCAAAACAAATGTGATCCTTTGTCATAGTCCTCATTTCAACATGTCTGATCCAGGACAGCTTTAGCCAATTAAATAATTCTCATGGTCATCATTATGGCCCATCTCTTGCCAGTACATCAGTGTCGAAGATGTTAATTTTCTCTCTCCTTTTCTATTGTGCAAACCGTGAAATAATATTAATAACGAGTAAGTGAACACAATCTCTTAAAAATAATAAAAAANAATAAAAAAAATAAAACTTGGTAATTCTTTGCAGCCAATTGCCAACTGTTGGCGAAGGCATGGGAGGGGGATGAAAGCTCTTTGCCCAGGTATGTGAAAACACTAGCCTGTACCTGTGCTACTCAGTCCGCACACATTCCTCTCTTGTGGAATTCAGGTCAGAATCTCAGTATTCCCCCCTCCTCCCCTCCTCTTTCCATCCTCCTGTCTCAAGGCTCCAAAGAATAAATATACACCCATGGAATGAAGAAGGCTAAGGGAGCCTCTTCTTTACCCATCTTAGTGTTTGTGCATTGGCCTGGACTTCCCCTAAACAGTGAATTCACCCAATGTGTCTGGACGGAGGTGCCTTGCTCTTATTAAGAGCACTTTGGCACAAAGGCATTTTTTTCTTATCTCAAGTCTGGGGCCCAAAGCCTGAACTCCTGTTTCTGAGATACCTATAGAAGCCCTCTTAACTCTTTCAGTGCAGGAACGTATGACCTGGGATTATTTCTCAATGATAAATTACCATTTGATAGGCTTGTTGGCTAATAAGCCTAAAAGGGGAAAACAAATTCAAGGTACAATTCACTTAAGATTTTTAGAAGGCAGTGTTATTCCAAGAGTGAATCAAGAAGAGAAATGTGCATTGACTTTGAGCTGGCTCCCTCACACTCACATTTTGAGCAATTGTACCCTGTGTGGTAGAGCTATTTTGCACTATCTTCTGGAAGATTATAACTCTGCCCTTTTTCAGGTCTGCTTCTCAGCCTTCTGGTCTGCTACAGGATTAACTAACCAGGCACCATATTAGGATTGTGTCACCACAAATGGGGCTGCTCCACCAGATCTTTCAAGCTCTTGGAAACACTGAGCGAAAAGTAATTTTTCTTCCTGTTAAGTTGTTTCTATCAGGTATTTTAGTCCTGGCAATTCAAAAATAACTAATGCAAGAGGAAAGCAAGGAGTGACAACGAGTGTAATCCTTCCTGGGCTCCTGCCTCTTTCTGCCTTTCTTACCAGCCTTCTTCACGATCAACTCAGGAAGCTTCCATAGCAAAAATAGGTGAATGTTAACCTCTCTTTCTCCTTTGATTACTGATTATATCAACTAGCACACATCTCAGCCTTCTTTCCATTTGCTATGCCTTCGTATTTATATGTATCATTGTTACCAAGGAAAATTCAACATTCTTTTAAAAATATGTTTTATACATCACAATTTCCACAATGATTCTTCACACACAGAAGATTCTAAATCCTTGTGCAAGAAGACCTCTCTTTTCCATTAAGACAGATGCCAACTATACTTGGATGTCCAGTATAAGTAAAGATGTAGTCTGTATATGTTTAGTTGTAAAGTAACTCTACTTCCTCATAAGACATTCACCCCCCCACCTTTTTCTACTCACAATATTCAAAACCTACAAGGATATTATTAGTGAGAATCTACTGTTTTGGTGCCTTCTTTAACTTCTTTATGCAGAGGCTACTGTTACCACTCAAAAGTATTTGGTGTATTTACATTTTATTGTTGATTATAAAATGTAGTTATACTTGCACCTTTTCTTTAGTTCTCATGCTAATTTTCTTTAGATCTTTAAATTTATTTTATATTTAAGTTATTAAATATGAAATAAACTATAAAATAAAGTATTACATGTTTAAATAAATTTGAATAAATATTTACACATATTTAATTTATTTCCATTTATTTTATGGTTACTAGTCTTTTGCATACATGACTGTATCTGTTTTATATATGTGCCTAGTGCTCACTAATGTCATAAGATGGTGTTGGATCCCTTAGGAACTAGAGTTATGGGTTCTTGTGAACCACCACCTCTCTCGGTTTTCTTCTGATTTTGTTTTATTTCCAAAAATGAGAACTGAATCCAGGGCCTTGCACTTACTAGTCAAACATTCTACTGAATCTCCAACCCCTCTTTTTTTGTTATTTCTTAAACTAGTTATAGAATTATTAGGTAATTGGGGTTGATGTATTCTGTTTTCTTTTTTGTAGCTTCTGCTCCCTTTCATCTGGCATAGTCCTGGAGTACAATGTGCATATTTGACAGACTAAGATTAATTTGAGTGACTGGAAAATATTTGGGAAAGCATAAATGCTAAACAAAAGGAAGAAACAAAAGAAGGGGCTACATACGTTCTCAAATAAAAACCAAGGAAAGGTATACTCCTGTCAGAAAGACACCGCAGGGAAACAGTGTTCATTTGCATTTATTCCCAGTTAAGTAGATCAATCTCTGCCTGTATTTACAGGACTTGTGTTGACTACCCTGAGGGTAATGCATCCTTGGACAAGTGGCACAAAGTAAACAAATTTCATTTTACCTGGTGATTCAATCAGACAAAAAATGTGTCTATTGAAAAAGAATAGTTATCTGATATTTTATTTTAAAATGCTTAACAAGCCCCTACATGATAAGCATATTATTTATTGCAATTCTTATACACACACGACCCTGTACTAGATTATATAAAAGTTTCGTTTACAAAGCAGTAATTCATAGAAGTATTGCAAATGAAGAAACCAAACGAACCACACAACCATGAACAGTATTTTTTCAAAGTTAAATAAAGCTCATTTGGCTAAGCTAAGCGGGATCTCTCCCCACCCTGCCCTCATAGCAAGAACTGACTAATGCTGAATCAATCTTTTCAAGCCCTTGGCGCTGCCCATCTATTTTAGGCATTATCAGATTATGAGTCACTTTACTTTTGCAATTCCTTCTGCAAATTTCCCCTTGTACTATGTAAAGACTAGACTCTTTAAAATCATCAAGCTGAGACTGTCCCTGACACTGGCCTCCTTTGTCCTTTCTGTCTCTGACTCATTTGGCAGTGAAAGTTTTGAACACCTTCTGAGAATAATGTTTTTAAATGCATGGAC
This sequence comes from Mus minutoides, assembly GCA_902729485.2. Lineage (NCBI taxonomy): Eukaryota > Metazoa > Chordata > Mammalia > Rodentia > Muridae > Mus > Mus minutoides. Next base: position 176,473 of record LR753431.1, on the reverse strand, counting down.
CAAAACACTTTACAGTAATTATGAATACTGAAAGGTCAAGAACAAGAAAAACCAATATATCCTGTTAGAAGTCAAGCTAAGCATTATCTGTTTTAGCTTTGCTTTCTAGGGTGATGTTGACAGTTTTGACCATTATTTGAGGGTGATTTTTACCTGTACTTAGATCCATCTAAGAAAGCTCTTTGGAGTTATATGTTTAAGATTTTTTTTCTTTTTTCTTTTATTAGATATTTTCTTATTTTACATTTCAAATGCTATCCCGAAATTTCCCTATATCCTCCCCCGGCCCTTCTCCCCTACCCACCCACTCTCACTTCTTAACCCAGGCGTTCCCCTGTATTGGGGCATATAAAGTTTGCAATACCAAGGGACCTGTTTTCCCTATGATGGGTGACTAGGCCATCTTCTGCTACATATGCAGCTAGAGACACAAGCTCTGGGGGTTCTGGTTAGTTCATGTTGTTGTTCCTCTTATAGCCCCTTCAGGTCCTGGGCTACTTTCTCTAACTTCTCCTTTGGGGGCCCTGTGTTCCATCCTATAGATGACTGTGAGCATCCACTTCTGTATTTGCCAGGCACTGGCATAGCCTCATACAAGACAGTTATATCAGGGTCCCTTCAGCAAACTCTTGCTGTCATATGCAATAGTGTCTGGGTTTGGTGACTGATTATGTTATGGATCCCCTGGTGGGGTAATCTCTAGATAGTACATCCTTTCGTCTTAGCTCCAAACTTTTTCTCATGTTTAAGATTTAAGGTTCAAAAATTAGATAAGAATTGAATGATTGCACATGGAATCTACTACATTGAAATGAAATTCTAAAGCCAGATGTGGTTGTGCAAGCCTTTAATCCCAGCACTGGGGAGGCAGAAGCCAGACAAATCTCTGAGTTGACCAGCCTGGTCTACTGAGTGAATTCTAAGACAGCAAGGGCTACACAGAGGAATCCTATCTCAGGAAAAAAAAAAAAAAAAAAGGAAAGAAGGAAGACAATTCTTGCGGTAGACTGGTAAATTAACTCCTCCAGATATTAAGAGGCTAAAATAAGTAAAAGGTAAGATAAGATGTTCAGAAAAGTATGAGACAGCATCTCTTTGTTTGGATGAACAAATAAATAATCTGGCTGACCAAAGACTGATGAGCCTGAAATGTGCCAGAGAGTATATGACACTTCATAAAGAACAAAATGAGAGGGAAAGTCAAAACAGAACAGCGAGAATAAATATTTGGGAGCTAGAGTTTTAAAGAAGAATTAGAAGAATGTGAATTCTATATTGTAACAGTTAAATGGAATTTTTAAGTCATTTAACATGGGAGCATCCTTTTGTTAGTACACAGCAAAGCTCTGGGGAGGCATTATATCTACTTGAGCATGTGACTGAGGGGCATTAATAAGTAGGAAACAGATTAGTATTTCTGTGTATAAAAAAGGAAGAAAATTACTTGGTTTCTTATCAATAGAACACCACTCCAGATTTTGATTTTGGTTTTCTTGAAGATAAACAGTCCAGTGAGCTGGCTCAGGAAGTAAAGATGCTTGCCACCAACACTGGTGACCTGAATTTAACCCCAGGAACCCACATAGAGGAAAGAATGGACTGACCTCTGCAAATTGTTCTCTGGCTTCCAAGTGTGGAACACACACAATGTAAAAAATAGTAAGAAAGAATACTATGTTAAGAGCTATAATAAACACTTTAAAAAGTTTACCAGTTAAATTTGTTACATACTGTTTGCTAGTTAATGGCTTTAAGAATTGCTAAATAATTTTTACATTGTGGGTTGATATGCAATAGACTGTTGTTTATCAAAAACCAAAAACTGTAGCTATTTCAAATCAAGCAAATCAGGAGCAAAAGGACAATAAGATATGTTCCTATTTGGGTCAGGAACATGCCACAAAGTTTTCAGTTGAACTATTTCCAAGTGTACTGTTTATCCAAGTGCTATCCCCCCAGGCACCGCTCTTTTGAACACATAGAAAGCTTGGGGCTGGAAGTCAGGATGAGACACTCAGAGAAAGCCTCAGACTTTAATAAGCATTGAATAACATGATGACTCACCTTTCCTTATTCAACAGTTTGAAAGTGTGATAATGAAAAGGGACCATGGAAAAAGCCATCCAAATCATAAATTAAGATAATGAAGAGAGAAGCTTTCGAATTCCCAAGTCAGTTCTTCATGTCACTTGTCTAATGTGAAGGTTACTCAAAGTTGTAAGCTAGGGAGTGACATTTTCACAGTGACAAACAGTGGAGAAGGCAGATTTCAGGGAGTTTACAAGTGTGTGTGTGTGTGTGTGTGTGTGTGTGTGTGTGTGTGTGTATTTGGGTTTCCTTAGGGCTTAAAGCTATTCTGTCTTTGCCATTATAACTACCAGTCAAGACATGCCTTATTATTTCTAGAAGACATACTACCTAGACTCTGTGGCTGCCAATAAAACATCTTTTCTGAAGACCAATACTAAGCCTTCTTTATTATAAAATGGAAGTCAGTAAAGTTTCACATTTGCTAGGAAAATGTGTCTAGGAAAATCTTCCAAGAAGTGGTTTCATGGTCCAGTTTACTGGTGAGCTAATATTTTTCTGTCATTAACCCTGGAAATAGAAGTTCTTCGGTTCATAGTTGCATCTTCCTTGCTAATCCCATCACCCCCTTTCTTCTTCCCATTCATTTCCAGAGTCTCTTAAAATGCAGGGGTTCTTTACTATGATGTTAAAGACTTTGGTCATAAATCATACATAGATAGCACCATCTCATTATTCATTTTAACATGAAATACATTTTCAGCATTTTAATAGTCACCACAAGATTTTCATAGCCCACTTATTTTGCCCTTAACTGGAAACTAGAGCTATCTCTCTGAGCAATGATGAAAGGAATGTACCTTCTATCTGGTGTCCAAATGTAACTATGTGAAATTGCTCTGCCTCATCTCATCTGAACGTCAGAGTAAAAAGCCTTTTGCAATTTACAGTCCGTTTTCAGAAAAGAACACTTTCAAATTCCAACCCTGAAAAGGGCCAAAAGATAAAGCTTTGAATTCTATTTTTTAAAGTTTGGTGTGTGTGTGTGTGTGTGTGTGTGTGTGTGTGTGTGTGTGTGTGTGTGTGTGTTTATTTAAGCACATATACACACATAAATGATAATTTGTCATAACCTTCTCAGATAGTAATAAATTAAAACTTTCTTTCACATGTGATATATATTTCCCTAAATGTAATATTTCTCTTCTAAACATTCTATGGTGTATTTTTATGAGAACAGGTTTAAAAATGGTCCAATATAGTGATATTTCCTTTATGCATCCAGATGTTTGCATATATTTAGAAAGTTGTTTCCTGTACTACAATCAGGAGAACACTATCTGCTCAAGTTTTTCCTAGATATTTTTTTTTGTAATTTATCTTTGTTACACTTAAAATTTATGATACCTAGCATATATTCTGGTTTATCTTATGAAATATGGTTTTGGTTTTATAAAAACTAATAACCAACTCTCTCCTAAGCTATAATTTGAGATGGCAATCCACTATATCTTGCATGCATATGTGTACTGAGAAATATATCTGAAGGACTGGAGAGATGGCTCAGTGGTTAAAGAGAATTGGCTGCTCTGGGAGAGGACCCACAGGGTAGCTCAAGATCATCTGCAATCTCAGTTCCCGGGCATCAGACACTCAGACACACACACACACACACACACACACACACACACACACACACACACACACACACGTAGGAAAACATTCATACACATATTATCAAATATAAAGTTAAAATAAATGTTTTGAAAATAGATCAAAAGGCAATAGAATATGTTCATTATTTTTGGTCATGTCCTGAGTCTTTAGAAATACACACATTTTCAAGAGTATTCTCACTTGTGGTTAAATATTTTATGGAAGATCAAATAAATATAAAGAATCTGGAATAAGATGCTTTTTGTAGCATTAGTTATAAAATTCTATAATGAAAACACAAAAATACTTAGTAATAGTATACTACATAAACAAATAAGAGATAGGATGGATACATTTTTATATTGATGTGTAAAAATTATCAGAGTATTATATACAGTATAATCATGATTATATATTCACACACTACACGTGCCTAAAAAATAACCATCATTAAATAACGGCCAAGCTTATTTTTCTTCTTTGTGCTTTCTGCAATTAAGATGTAGTCAGAAAATGTCTTTCCTTACTTGCTAACTTATGAGTTTGCTGGGGTTATTTATGCATAGGAGTTTGGGTGAGGGCTAACTTAAAGAAGTTCAGGTGATTCAAAACCAACTTCATAACCAAAACAAACAAAAAACCAAACCAAACCTTAACAAAAAACCACCAGCAGCACCAACAAAACCCACCAGAGAAGATTTTTTAAGTAAATAAAATTCATGACAATCACTTGGTACTAGGCAATAACCCAATTAAAATAGGATAAAAACCCTTTACCACTGGAGCCCCCCCCCCCCCCAGCTCTTTTCCATGCAGCCTCTCAGCCTGTTCTGTCAGTGCCCTGACCTGCAAAAACACTTTCTAACGAGGACTCCCAGTAGCCACACTGGGCAGGGACACAGAGAGTTGGAGCACTCAACCTCCATCAGAAAACGTTCTTCCTTTAGATAGGAATTAACAAAGAGACACATATCCGGAAAATGTGCAGTGAATGAGAGACTTTGGAGTACTCACTCCTAAATGGGATTTCTTCATCAAACTCCTCCCCACAATGCTGAGGGAGCTATGACGAAGAGGTGTCAGAAAGATAGTAAGAGCCAGAAGTGTTGGATGACATCAAAGAAATGGCATCTTCCAGACGCAACAGGACTGAATTCACAGAGATTGTAGCAACAGAAACAAGATATGGACAGGATCAAGCCAGTTCAGGTCCATCGTTGAGAGAGGCAGGTGGATAAGGAGCCCTCCTCATAAGCAAGAATCTATGTGCTATTGATACCTACTAGGAAAGGAAAAAAACATCAGTTTTCTCCAGTGGAGTCCTACCACTGGGTATTGACCATTTCATGGCAGCCCCCAAGTCCTGGAGTAGATTATCAGTACAAACTGAACTAAATTGTAATTTTGCTGATTTTTTTGGCTTTAATTCATTTCAGCACATTTATTGTCTTATCTTTTGCCTGTTTGTTTACTTTTTGGTGTTTTTGTTTCTTTTTTCTTTGTTTCAGTTTCTTGTTTCTTGCTTTATGTAGAGAAAGAGAGAGTACATACAAGTGAGGTGGGGAAGTGGGTGAGAAGTATGGGGCAGAACTGAGGGAAGAGAAAAAAACATGATCAAAATAGATTGTATGAAAGAATCTTAATTTAAAAAAATAAGAGTAAATAAATTACACCTGCATACTTTGAAACCTTTGCTGCTTTAAAAACTCTGTGGAGTTTGTATTCTCCATGAAGGTCAAACGAGTCATTGGGAATTATGACTTCAGTATTGTGATAAAGTCTCTTTAGTGACTATATTTCTCCACTTAATCTATTAATATTATATTAATATGTGTTTTGACAAAGCTGTTGCATTTTGGGATAGACGTTCCTTTTTTTATATCCTGTGGGATTTAGGTTCCTAACTGAGCTTTGGTGTCCTTTATCTTTTTACCATTAGTTCCCCATGCCCATCTTCTGAATGATATAATTTTGATCATGTAGAATGAAATGGCGGAGACCTTCCTTTTTCATATTCTTAAATAACTATTATATATAAATTTATATCCGGACTTGGAAAATCTGTTTTTATAAAACTCTGGTAATATTTGCGGGAGAACTCTTTCTTTAATAATTATTCTTGAAAATTGTTCTTTTTATTTGAATTAAAATTTGCTGGCACAAAGTTTTCACAATATTCTCTTATTATGTTTTTAATAACTGGAACATTTACAGTATGTTCTCTTTAATTATAATATTGACTATTCGAGGCCTCTTTTTAATTTGCCAGGTGTTTTTTTTTTTTTTTTTTTTTTTTTTTTTTTTTTTTTTTTTTTTTTTTTTTTTTTTTTTTTTTTTTTTTTTTTTTTTTTTTTTTTTTTTTTTTTTTTTTTTTTTTTTTTTTTTTTTTTTTTTTTTTTTTTTTTTTTTTTTTTTTTTTTTTTTTTTTTTTTTTTTTTTTTGGTTTAATTACACTTTCCAAAGAAGAATCAACATTTAAGTACATGGTCTTCTCCACTTCAGATATATTTCCTATTTCATTAGATACTTTTCTTACCTTTCCTTTTCTTTTTCTTATATTAGCTGAAATCTATATGCATAGTTTTCTTTTTAATATAAACTTTGGATATTAAATATTCCCTCTATATGTATGCATTTTTACTTCATTTCACAAGTTTTCTTATGTATTTCATTGCTTAGTTCTAGAGTTTAGTCTTTTTGACAGTTTTATATTTTAGTATGTAAAGGAACCACATAGGCATTTTGACAATCATCTTTTGGTTAATCCCAGCACTTGGAAAAAAGAGGCAGGTCGATCTCTGAATTCGAGGCCACCATGGTCTACAGAGTGAGTTCCAAGACAGCCAGAACCACACAAAGAAACCCTGTCCAAAAAATTGGGGAAAAAACCCAGAATGAAAGAAAACCACCCCCTCCAATAAAAAAACAAACAAACAGAAACCATTTCATATAATTTCAGTGTGATACAATTTCTTTGTGTGATACAATTTCTTTGAATTCTGTTGTCGTTGTTTTAGAGTAAAATACATTACACTTATTTTTTGTATATTCTATGACTGCTTAACAATAATACATATTCTGTGATTGCTGGGTTGCTTAAATATGCAACATCTCTGCTGCCTTTCCATCTATTTGAAGAATCAATAATTGAAGGAGATATTTTAAAATACACTTATAAGAAGGAAGCTATAGGATTGTCTTTTCATATTACTTTGAATTTTAATATGTTATTGTGGTTGACAATCTTTTGTATTTGATCCATCTCTGCTTTTAGAGTCTATTCTTATGTTGATGATGTCTGGAGAATTCAATATAATGTTTTCAGAGTGTGGGTGCTCTCTCTTTAACCCTATTTTACAAGATATTATTTTCACATCTTTTAGGTGTTCTGATGATAAATGCTCAAGAATTATGTTTCCAACTAGAACTTTTCCCCAACTCTTCCTTCCTCCCTACTCAGGAAGCTCTAACTAGTATGAGTTAAAATATTCACATACTATACTCTCCACTTCTTTACAAAAGTATTTCAGCTCTTCATTTTCCTGACTGTTGTACACATTTACATGTTTTTTCCCTTAGAGGTTCCCATTGTTTTCTTTACATGTGCTGTGATCTTTTATTTTAACTATTTATCACATTGCTATTTTGAAAATATATTGTTCAAGAAAAACTCAGTTCATTTTTTGAACTTAGCTGTTATCCTCAAATACTGCTTTCTCACCTTTGTCATGTAGCCTTAATGTTTTTTTCAAATATATGTAAAAGTCTCTGAATATCTTTGAAGATAGAAATTTGTTTACTGTTTCTTCAAATTGTTTGTTTGTGCTGTATTACCTCCTCTGTTCTTGATGGTCTATGATTATTTTGAGTTTTCCCTTTCTATCATCGGTAATAAAATTACCTCTTCTTGTTCTTCTTCAAACGTGTGACCTTTTTAAACCTAATTGTTATTATAGCCATACATTTAGGAATATATGTAATTATATATTATATATATATAAATATAATTATATATTCCTAAATATAACCTCTTCAGTATGCACAATGCCACCTGTATGTATATTTTCAGGGTTGACTGCTTGAAACTGGGCAACCAATTAGTGTCCTTTTCCTTGGGAAAGGCCACCTATCCAGTTTCCAGCTTCCCTCAGTTGCCCATAGATCTCAGTAAACGGTTGAGTCTACTCCTCTTAAACAATTTATAATTCACCTTCTCCTGAAGTTTCATTTTATTTTGTTTTTTGATACAAGGTCTTGCTCTGTAGCCTCAGTTGGACTGGTACTTGCTAGGTTGATCAGTAATTCCTCAAATTCATAGAGATCTACCTGCCTTTGCCTCCTTAGTGTGGGGATTAAATACATGTGCCACCACTCCAAGCTTCCATGTTTTCTCTGATATTTTATTAATTAACAGATGTTGGTTTAGTAATGCTGTTGTGAATGAAATGGAAGCTAATACTAGTGATATATAAGTACCATTTAAAAAATCTTTTTCTTGTTATCTGAAGTCGAGTTCAAACCGTGAATTGGTCCTGAGTGTTCTGCTGCTTTTCTAGAGTTTGCTATGTGTGATGCTAGTCTTTTAGATCAATGGTTGTTAATCATGTCTTTTAAAATAAAAGCATTCTCACCCACCCTCCCACCATCCAAGCCTACAATAGTAAAATAAAATAAACACACACACACACACACACACACACACACACACACACAGAGAGAGAGAGAGAGAGAGAGAGAGAGAGAGAGGAGACTGTTTTAATTAAAACATGAATAAAAGCCTGCTTAGCTTCATCCCTGTTCTCTACAGCATCTCAAAGGCATTGCACATAAAAGAATCATTTCAAATTCATTACCATCTTTAACTAAGGTGTAACACACTTAGTTAAATATTAAGGTCTGGGACCTCTAATATTTAGCATAATATTCTGGATGTACATATTAAATATTGGTGTTATATCCTAAATTTAACTCTCTTCCATTTTAATACCATGTATTTTGCATGAGTAAATTCATCCACTCATAGTTTTAACTACTGCCAATTTGCCTGCCATTCTGGTATCTATATGTAGTCTAAATCTCTACCAAAAATTACAAATTCTAATACCTTTACAGTTTTTTCACCTTGCATAAGCCAACAGACAATGGGCATATCCAACTTCTATCATAAACTGAGCCTGTATAATGCCTTCTAAATCTTCTCTCTTTTTTTGTTGTTCATATTAGTCATTGACATCACATAGCTAGAAACCCAGGATGAGAGTTGTTCTCAATACCAACCTCTGCCCTTACCACAAATGTATTAAATCATGAAATTTTGACAATTTTATCTCCTAAATATTTCAAGTGTGCTTTCCTACTTAACTTCTACATGCCATAGTTCCTGCCTTATCTTAATCTCCTGTTTACTTGGAAGGAATTAGGAAAAAAATTAATTTAACCATTCTGTTCAGCTCCCAGTCTTCAGCCTTAGATGAGAATTGTCTGCTAGAACACTCTCATTTATATGATCAAAAACAGACTTCATGTTATCTGAGCTTTTCCATGGTGTGATTTCTACCTGGTACTTGTTGGTTTACAAACACTGGATTGTTTGTATTCCTCATATATGCCAATGTTGTTAGTCACTCTAACTATAGGCTCGGTGCAGCCACTTGGACCTGACACAGTCACTTTATTTTCCTCTGTATGCTAAATCCTCTGTCCTACTGGGACTGCTTTACGTGCTTCTGTGCTGAGATTTTGTAATAAGTTTCATGTTACTCTGTAATGTCACCTAATTATGTAGAGAGAACTTTTGTGTGCTTGCCTTCCCTGAGAAATTAAGTTCTTTATGGAAAAAAAATCTGATGGTGCTGGAATGTTTGCAGAAAGAAGGAGGAGAGGAAGGAAAAAAGATAGGGAGAGAGGGAGGGAAGGAAATAGGCAAGTGTTCTCCGAGTGTTTAAGAAAAAGCCATCTAATCTTACATACTAGAATGTAAGGTTATATATCCATATCTAACTCTCAATGTCTTAATTACATCTGGAGTTTTGCTATGGGAAGTATTAACTGTGAAAGCAAAGTGCTATAAAATGGCTTTGCTGTGTTTGTTCATGACTTTTAGATGGTTGCTCAACCCAGTGTTACTGATTAGCATTTTATGAATGCTTGTACATAGAGCACTGGACAGTCTACCATGTTCTTCAAAGAACATAACAATGATTAATTTGATTGTCACAAACCTCTGAGAGGGTAAGTGGTTTATGATCATTCTTTTACAATCAAGGAAGACTTGAGGAAGTGAAATGGTATAGCTAAGACCCCACTCCTCTGTAGTTTGAGGTGCAGAAGTTCATAGATACAGAGCTTCATGGATTCTAGAAGTCTAAGTAATCGTATCACTGAGCTACATAATTCATCTTCATATTATTTTAAGTTTGTAGTTCACTTATTCGAACAATGAAACTGATATAGTATAAATAAAGGCCTAATCGGGGAAAACTGGTAAAGAGAATAAAATCTCTGGCGTGGATAGAGATCCAACATCAATTAGGTGGTACCACCTCTAGGAAGGTAGGATGGTCTTAATCTATGGTAAAGAGATAGGTTGACTAATTAGTCCTTTAAAGAGGTACTACACTTGTCCTTCCCAAAATTCCTGCCCCCACATAACGACCACTATAGCTTATAAGTATACAGAGAAGCAGCTTCATAAGTTGGCTTGCTAAAAGCCTGGCTAAGCATACTTTTTCCTAACACTCTGGGTGCCACTATTTCTCTAAATGTCCCACCCCTACCATGTGGCACACTGCTGTCATGCAATCTCAAGCAGCATCCATTTTTCTCCTCCCGGCAGCTGCAAATATTTACAGCTTGCCTGCTCTATGATGTTTTTCTTTTAAACTCTAATAAAAACATTTTTAAATTTCCATTTGAGTTCATTTTTAAATTCTTGATTTATGAGACCAGGAACCCTGAGAAGCCTGATTTCTCAGAAGACTGATTCTGTAGCCATTTGTACTTACTACATCTATATGAAATTTAATTTTTTTCACTTGCATTTAGAAAAATGAAGAACAAATTGAATTACAAATGTCAATAAAAGCCAAGTGTCGTTCTTTTCACCTAGTTTCATTTTTTGTAGAGAATGTCATAAAAATACTGCATACATGAACTTATGAAAATGTCATGCTAATGAAACTCTGCTTCTATAATCTTTATAAATTATGGTTTTGTGTATTGTTTCAGTAGGTAACAAAGGGGATATTTCCATTCAAATCACAGATGTGGACCACTTGAGGAATAGACTCTTGCAGTTATTAAAGGAAAAGGTCTACTGAGATTAGCAACATGATTAGTATTTTCAGTCTCAGTTAGGAACTTTGCATGTGTGGTGCCTAACTTTTAAGCAGGCTATGTTTAAGTATGTGAAAGACACATTACTTTGGGCAGAATAAGTGGGTCTAAAAATATGAGGAAATGTATCTGGTAAATTGTTCTTCCTAAACTGTGGCCAATACAGCATCCCAGAGACTTACTGTAATAGCCACACAGATAGAAACCCAAGTTATTATTTGATACTATAATCACAACATTTGGTGGTGGGAACAACTCGCAGCAGCATTCAGTTAGTACACTAAATACTATGCGTCAGCAACTCATCTATTCGTCACAATTCTGTGAGATAGAGAATCTTCTCTTACCAGTGCCCTAATTTCAGGCTTGGATCATTTCAAAGGACTAAAGTCACCTTTGCAAGGTCTCACTGCTAGGAAGTGGGAAAGCTAGAATGAACCCAAGTCTAATACTGCCTTTTGTGCTTCAAAGTACTACGGTAGAGAGAAATCCCCAACAGTTCACTAACCAAAAGCTCCAATGTACTATTCATTTTGATACTAGCCCTTCAAAGACAGTAGGTAAGGCATTAGGTGGGGAGTAGATCAGATATCAAGTTTTGTGCTAAAGACTGTGCTCCTATCAAGAACAACAGTGACACTGTGAGATCAAAGGTGAGGATGATCCTCACCTTTAACTGGGCTTTAACTTGCACTAGATAGCAGTTCTCCCAAGGAATGATGAATGAGACTGTCTCCATCAATGTTTTCCCTAAGCTGGGAAGGGCCAATGTTTTTGTTTATCTCAAGTGGCTCATTCCAGTTGCATCCTTTGAGGTCTTCCCCAGGGTTTTCCTCTTTGAGTTTCAGATTCAAACTGAGTTTTGAAGGACAGAAGTCCAGAGAGTGGTTGGTAAATAGCAGGACAAAGAATTTTAGAGAAGGGATTGGTATGTTTTCTGAAGATCCTATCTCAGGGGTAGAATTCAAAGTGGAGCCGATAGAATGCTTTCAACCTCTTGTAGAGAGGGCTTTATAACAGGGAAGCCATTCAGTTGATGACCCTCCATAATTTTGGACTTCCGTAATCTTGAATGACTTCTTGTTGCAACATTTATTGAACACTTATTCTGAGCAAAAGCATTTTATTTTTTGTGTTGGTAAGAACACAGTAAAACAATTCATGGACTTGAAGAAGTGTTCAGTAAGGATAAAGGGATTCAGACATTGAAAGTAGATGCTACCTTAGAATTCTTAAGAAAAAATATTGACTTTTAGTTTAAAGAAACTAAGTTTGCTGGTTCTCCATAGAGCTTTTAAAAATAAAACATGAAAGAATTGAGAAATATCATGGTTAGAAGATAATCCAAATTCTGTATTCACCAAAATTCTTTCAGAAAGGATTTATGTTGTAATTTTAAAATAATTGTGCCATCTCAGAGTTTGCCTAAAAGTGTGTCATTTATATATCCTCTCAGTATATGTATCTTTAATAATATAGTGTCACTCTTTTATGGTGAACTGGGCTTTAACTTGCACTAGATAGCAAATATCTAATTATTTATAATAGTCTAGTTCTTACTTCTGTGTTACCAAGTGACACTGGTACAAAAAAACTCAATTTTCATCTTGTATGAATGACAAATGAGTTGACTTTTTAAAGCTTAAACAGAGACTGTTTATTTCAAAACAACAATTTCCCCTAAACTTTTAATAACAGTTATCTGTCTAGACATCAACTCATAAGGAGAATGCAGAGAAATCTGTCAGAGGGTAAAATGATCAACATCTGCAGAGATGAAAAATTTGGGCACAGGAGAGGTAAATAAAAAAAAATAAACAAATTGCACTCGAATGTGGTGATTAATGTGCAGGAAAGATAAGCTCAGAGGTGGACCAAGGTAGGCAGCAGTTAATGTCTCCTTTTAAAAATCTTGCCAGTAAATCATAATTACATGCCAGGGTCATAACATCTTTTTGAGGAGCTACATTTCATTTGGCAAAGTGTCTTAAAAATATGAGAAAACAAAAAACAAAACAAAATTGATGATCATGTTAATAAGTCTACCCTTTAATTTCAAGATTTCAGGTGATAAAAGAGCTAGGTAAATCTGTCCTTCCTGAGACATAGAAGGGAGAAGTCTTAAATAAAGACTATGAAAATGTCTAGGGTCTTGTATAGTCATCCATTATTATGTGGAAACTTGGCTAGAGCCCTAGCAATGAGCACAGCAGGTAGAAATGAAGCAACTTAGGGAGAGATGAATTTAAGTGCCTAAGGGTCAGAGTGGCAGAGTCAAAGGTTTGCCCCAATTGGTACTGAGTTTCCATTAATCTCAACCCGCTGAAATAGAGGGTTAGATAAGAATATTAGGTCATCTATTAATTTACGTGATTCACAATGTTCTAATATAACTGTAGGAAAAACACAATGAGATATTTACTTCAACTACTTAGAATTGCAATTATCTGAGACTTGATAATCCAGGTGCCTGTGTGTGCCAAAATTAATGCTTAGAACATTAAGCTTTATTGCAGAACCTGAAGGCATTTCAAGTGCATCATCTCCTTAGCTTCATTTGCCCCTTCTAGTGCTATGCAGAGGAAGGGCCTGTTCCATGTTGAGGATAGAGATGGGATCAAAGGGCGAAAAGAGATTTATGGAGACTATGAAAGAGAGGCCACAGGGGTGACGCTTGTGTGTGTGTGTGTGTGTGTGTGTGTGTGTGTGTGTGTGTGTGTGTGTGAGGGGGTGCTGAATTTTATGGGAAAACCCAGGCGTTTTCACAAAAAGTGAATCTGAATCTCAGTGAAGACAGGGAAGAGATAATCCTTATCAGAGAGAGAAAAAAGAAAGCCTCAGAATAAAGGCATTAGTGTTTGTTTTAAAGAAAACTCAGGAAATGTGGTCTGCACTTATCACTCTGTGAGTGACAGATGGTGTCAGTAAATTGGAAGGCATAACTAGCGTTCCTAAAACAAGAGTGATATGTATCACAGGCTTATAACTATGCACAGCACTAGGACACTGATTTACATTGCTGCAGATAGAGGACAGCACACTGGCCAGAGATTCTGTATCCCTTCCTCCTCAAGAATATAGAGATAGCCTATAGCTTTCTGTGAGTAATCATATCGTGTTAGAAAGCATTCAAGTAGATACAGTACAGCCAAAAATGCAGAAAGAGTGCGAAGCAGAAGTGAAGAGGAAGGATGCATGACCTTTACATGCCAGTTAGACATGTGGAGCTATCTATGTATTCTACTACCAACTCCACCAATTTGACAAGAGTCTTATATGCTTTGAGCTCCACTGTGACATTCTGATAGTCAAACAAACTCATGCCCCCATTTCCAGTATATGGAAACGGGGACTGTGATGCCATAGGAAAGTGGGTTTTGAAAGCCAGTTTATAATGAATCAAGTGGGCACACAGCGGTTGATCAACTAACCACTGCATAACAAAGGAATTGGGAGGCAGTGCCTGGGATTTCCCATTACAGTTAACAAGTTTCTGGTGTAATATAAAAAAGAAATCTGCACAGCCTGGAGGCCTGACCAATAAATTTGTTGTTTTCATGCCAGAGAATCAAGGCTGAGGTGGCCTTTCTATTGAAAGGATTATCAGTCACTGCTGCACAGTCTAGAGCATTTGATTCAGTTATTCCTGGTTGAAAAAAGTAGAAGGTCAAATGTACCTTACTTCAGAACTTGGAAGAGAATGTATGCCTTTAATAGTTAGGATTCTTGTTTTATGATGTCAAGGGTTTAATGTAGAGCCCATGTTAGGCTAATCCTTGCCATTCATGTCACTCTTTCTCATTACAGAGTTATTATGCCAACTAAAAGTACGGGTTTGTTGTTGTTGTTGAAGTTTTATTTGGAGTTCTTCATGCAACAGAACAGCTAGCACCAATGTTACAAAAGTATTTGTATAACTGTTATCCTGACAGGAAGAACAGGAAGGAGTTCAAGGTTAATCTTGCCTATGTTGTGAATTCAGGGCCATCCTGGGCTACATAAGAGCTAGTTTAAACATTCATTTTATTAAAAAAAAAAGTAAAAGTAAAGCCCAAGTGAAAGGACTAATGTGACAATTCACATGGAAGAAGGTACTTGATTTAATAGACCACATGTTAAAATAAATAAGATGATTGAGTTGATTCAATGAAGAGTCTGGCTTATGGAGTTAATCATGACATCCAGAGGTGGGGGAGTTGTTAGGGTCATTCCACTCTACCAACAGGTTATGTAGCAGAGTCTATAATAAATTCTCAGGATGAAAAGATGAGAGGGTGGGCATCGGAAGAGATAGGCATCTCAATGCTTCTACCCATGAGTTTCCACTATTTTGCTGGAAACAGGAAACATCAGCCTTAGCTGTCTTCTAAACAGTCCAGTGGTTTCCCATGACAAAAGCTAATGGTCAAGTAGGGGTTAAAAATCAATTGCTGCTATTTTTCAGGGGCAGTATGGGTAATGGCTACTAGTTTTTAATCTTTACAGAGATTTTTCAGAAGCATCACATCCTCCTGATACACTAATTAAAGATTCCATTCTCTCATGTAATTTGTGACAAAGAGCCTGAGTTGAGGATTAAATCTTTGCTCACTGAATAGAGAGCACAGGGAATTCATAGACATAAAACTTTCAGTGTGTTCTGAATGGGACTCTAACAAAACTGCTCAAAATTATGCTCTGTAGTCAGTGACTAATAGGTAGAGGAGGAAAAGATCATATTCAATTTGCTATGAACTACAAGAATGATCAGTTTAAATAGAAAATGCTCGAAGGAAGAATAAAATATAATAGAACAGGGATCTAATGTCCAAGAAATCTCAATGTTATCTTCTAAATCTTCTCTCTAATTCGTAAGATATTAATGCTAAGGCCATTCCTAAGGCTCACTCTCCATCAATATGGAGGAAGAAGAAACTTATCTTATTCAACTCATCATACTTGGGAAAACACAATCTTCTAACACCCTGGCATTTCATGACAGCAGCACATATGGAGCACTTCGACGGGCACTCAGGCATGCTTGTGGGCTCTGAGTCCTGCTCTTTCCATGAAGCCAGTGAAACTCTGCCCCTCACATACACTAGCAATGATAAAAACAAACATGTCTCTAAAGCAGTTTTGGACCATTGCTCAGCATTTCCTAACTCCAGTCTAGACAACCAATTGGAGAGGATTTCAGAGAAAAGGAATTAATGGAAGTATGCCAGAATAGTCAGTGCTTATGCTCTGGACACAGCACTACTTCAATGGACCTTAGCAAATGAGTACGATTTGTCTTCTCTCCAGCTAATTGATTTCATGTAAACATGATTTTTAAAGGACTATAAATATTACCACAAAAAGCCCACTGCACAAACCCCTTTAGTACAACACCTACCTAACTCTCCAGATCTCAATTCAGAATCAAGGGAAGACATTTTCTTCCTATGCATAAGATCTATAAATGGAAGAGCAAAGCTGCAAAATCATTCTTTCATGCTGCAAACAAAACATAAATCCTGCTAAGAAAACTTTTCTAAGTACAGTGGTCCCAAACTGGTTCTTCCCTCAGTCACTCGAACCAAATATATTCAATCTTAATGTCTGCCAAATATGCCCAACCTACAGTTCCAGGATTGCTATAAATGCAGCCTAGCTACACACACACACACACACACACACACACACACATATATAATCTTACTTAAAACCCAATAATTTTTATCAAAATATATCCACACTTGCAAATACCATAGTCAAAACTATTATTATGTATAATTAATAAATGTTAATAAATATATTATTGGATTATTTTCTACTTTCCTTTGAGAGTTCAATCACACAGTACTGAAGCATGGTATTAAAAAGTTAAATGTGTCTGGCCCAGAGGAAGCTTTTAGTAGAATGTGAGTCCTTTTTCTCAGGTGGGATTGTATTGGGTCACAAGATGGCTAAAATAACAAGAAATATAAGATTGTAGGAAAACTGACCAATTCAATTTGTGGCTGTGTAAACCGCGTTCTGTCTGTCATATAGGTGATCACTTATTATTAAGTTTTGGTCTCTTTCATATATAAAATGGTTATTGTAACCCACTCCTAGTTCAAATCAGATAAAAGAGTGCTCTTTAATCAGATTTGTGATGGTAGTATCATCATCATTATTATATTCATCATTTCAGTCTTTGAAGCTTGCTTAATATTCCCTCTGAAAGAATCATACTCATTTTAATTCATTAGTTGAAAAAAATAGTTCTCATTATGTATTATTACTTTTAGAAGCATAGCCTAAAAAGAATTTATTCTTTCCTTCCTTCCTTTTTCCTTTCTTTCTTTCTTTCTTTCTTTCTTTCTTTCTTTCTTTCTTTCTTTCTTTCTTTCTTTTTTCTATTTTTGAGTCAGGTTTAGCTGTATAATCATGACTAGATGGAAAGTCACAGAGATCCACCTGCCTCTGCCTCCTACATGCTATGGGTAAGACTGCTACCTTGTCTGGCTATTAGAGAATTTTAAAATAATGCATATTGGGCTGCATATTGGAGATAAGACATCTGAAGGAAATCTGACTATAATATTCACCCTCTACCTGAGGATTAACATTGAGGACCAAGAAAGGTAACTAAGTATTGGCAAAGGTAAAGTGGACAGTAATTTTAAATGCAAGAGTGGTAATCACAAGGGAAAAATCATGCTAGAATGTCTGCTGTTGAATTTAAACCCACAGATTCACAATCTTTATAGAGACCTAAGTATATATTTGGCATGCATAGAATTTTGCATCCTTTTCCATTCTTCCTGTTTGCCCTTACTTACATTTAGTGATAAAAGGGTGAATGGTAGTGACGAATAACCAATTAGAGTATAGTTAGATATCATCACAAATTTCGCTTTCTTCACTTGGTAGCCCATGATTCTCAGAAAGCCATCCATGTAACTTTTCTGAGTGTTAGGTTTCTCATTTGTAAAATGGAGTTAATGACAGTATTTATGGCACAGAATCAGACACACATTACTGTAAAAATATTCATTATTATTGTTGAAATACATAATAGATATTGTTTACAACCTTCCTTTACAAATATCCTCAATGATTCAGCCTTTACAGTTATTCATTATGTTTCAAGACAATTCTATACAAATTCTTAGCACAAAGCATATGAACAAAAGAAACAAAGAAAGATAGTAGTAATGGTGTACAAATTACTTGTATTTTTGCTGCCAAGTAATTCGGGTAATGTAAAAGTAGGACACTTTTGTAGTGAAGAGCTCTTAATATTAATGAATGGACTAATATTAAGCAATGGTAAAAATGACTTAAAATTTAGTTTATTTTTTTACTTCATGAACTTAAGAATGACCCTTTCACTTTCTCTCTGTCTCTGTCTCTGCATCTCTCCCTCTCTCTCTCTCTCTCTCTCTCTCTCTCTGTGTGTGTGTGTGTGTGTGTCTGTGTGTGTGTCTGCCTTTCTCTCTGCATGTGTTTGTGTTTGTGTATGTGTGCAATATTAGTTTGATATTACAACAATGGTTCTTAAAGTTAAAAATTTGTGGATTCCCATAAACACACTTGCTAACATCTACATGTGAGACTCAAGTAATAAGAAGCAAAAATGCTTTTCTAGCTCTTAAATTACTTGATACAAGTATGTCTAATAGAACATTGCTAGCTCACTCACCTCTCAGTAGTTCACAAAAATTGCTTACAGTACTAATAATGTAGCTGTTCTAACGATGTGCCTATTTTGGAGACTATTTTTAAGTCGTTTGGATAAATTTTCCTTGATTCTGTGAAGGCCTAACATTTAAACCCTTAGTTACTGAAGAAAGTAAAAGGGCACAAAAAGACAAGCCATGGCTACGAAATGCAAATGATTATGATAATGTTCACAAAGGTCATGGCAGATTGGCAGAGAGTTGGAGACAGTTGAAGATGGGTAATAGGAACATGGGATCATATTGTACTCTTCTCTCTGCTCTATGTATAAAAGTTTCTAGAAGAAAAGAAGCCTGACCTTATTACTTAATGAATATAATAAAGACTCTGTGAGAAAATATGGAAGAGAGCTCCATTACCACACATATGTGATGAACAAAACTGCCATTGCACTGATGGCCTTGTGATTCTACATGAATAACGCCACTTTCAGTGTGAAGAGTAACAAGATCAACTGGCACCAGAGGATGAGTCTTGTAAAATATCAGGGCAATATTCAAATGGTTTCTTTGCGACATGTTTTGACAGGTCCCTAGCTTACAAGTTATAAATCATATAAAACTCAAATTCCTCATCTACATCCTGAGTAAGGCAGACTGACTGGTTCTTACCTGAAATGTTGAGCAAAAGAAGTATTTATGGTTTACTTTAAGTGGGTGACATAGAATATTTATATGCATATAATGAAATATTTTAGGGATAGCACTCAAGTCTAAACACCAGGCTTATGTATCATACATATACACCCTAAGCCCATAACCTAAAGGTAGTTTCATATAATAATTTTAATAATTTTATATATGAAACAAAAGTTTCATAGTTTAGAATTTTGTCCTCATGGGTTCATGCTGGCATGCAAAATACTTTAGGTTTTGGAGCATCTTAGATATTGGATTTTGGATTGGAGTTGCTCAAACTATTTCTGTAGGTATTCTGGACTACATTGGTCCTGTGTTTTAACAGGAATCTTGTGCCTGTGTACTGAAATGTTATAAATGAGATGTCCCCTAATCCATGATTTTTAGCAGTAGCCTATTCAGCTGGGCCCTTTTATTAAGCCATCAAGAGACAATCTGCTTAAGGTGGTGGCATCTTTGAAGGACTTCATGATATATGCAACAGCCTGTCACACCCAGTGTAACTCCTAAATTGACACAGCAAGACAGTACAATGATGCTTACATGATGTTTTCAAAAGGCTACCAACTCTATTTACAATTTTTACTCCTGGTCATTATCTGACATCCCAACTATTAGTAGAAAACCAACCTAGAATAATAGCATATATGAAGTAGCTTGTTTTACATTGAAATGCAGGAAAGGTAGAACAAATTCTTTGTTTCAGTCTTAGTAAAAGTCAGGCTCCTGTGGCTGACCCACATGGGGCCGCCCCGTTATTTGTTTGCTAGGAGAAAGGTTTGTTGAAATAAGCATTCTGGGAATCTAATTTTATGACCTGGAATTCAATTCATCAAAATACTTAAAAGAAGACATTCAGATGTAAATTTTCGCCTGTTGAAGATTAAAGGGTCAGATTCTGTTGTTACCACTTGTCTTAGGGAGTAAATCACAACAATCATTTAGACAACGCTCTTTATAGCGGGATCTGACACAGTAAAAGGACAATCCTGAGTTCCAGTTCAGCTTCCTCTAATGCAGGAACAATTAGTCACATGCCCTTGGGCAAATCATTTAATCCTATCTTTATGGTCAAAGGATCACAGAATAATAGCTAGTCCTTCACCACAGCAGTACATGGTAGGAGGCAAGTGAGAATCAAAGGAGGACTACTTCCTTGACACGAAATTTTCTGAGCTAATGTGTCTGTTTATCACTGGGAGGCACAAAAGCCACAACACCAAATGGTAGAAGAAATCCCAATCTTGTGTGCGTGTGCGCGTGCGTGTGCGCGCGCGCGCATGCGCGCATGCACTGACACTGAACAGCAAAACCTGCAGTATACTCAAAGTCATCAAACAGATAAAAACTGTTCAGGTTCTGCAGAGGCAAGGACCCAGAAAAATATTTGCCGACAGATCAGCAACATCTTTCTACACGGTTAAGTAAACAGCGATGTGGGAAGGTCATTACTGCTGCTCACTGAATATTTCCTGCCTTCCTTCTTCAAGACACATGCTAGGACTTTTTTCTTGATTTCCATCAGGCTGATCGATGCATATGAGAAAAAAGTGATACACATCCCACCTGTAAATAATGTTCAACTACCATCATAGTAAAAGACCTCCAAAGCGCTCTTTGTTTTGCTTCAACAAGCAGTATGCCAGATTATATCTTCTCCATTTGGGTCCTAACCTGAGAAACAGGTATTGCCTCCAAGGTGACCACAGTGGATATGCTGTATATATAAACAAGGAATGAACCTTGGTTATTTCACATAATAGAACTGTAGAACCGAGCTGGAGCAGGAATGCCATTCATAAGGCCGAGTAACCTACCAAACAGTGGGCAGTTAGTTTAGCTGCTTTTCTCTGGTCACAAAGCTTCTTTAAGAGCTTTGGTATTTCTCAAAGGCTTGTACTTTAAATGTTATTCGATTTTATTATGAATATGAGCAGAAGCATTTCACTGCTACTTGCAGTTAATAGTGGACATGAAAAAAAATAAAGAGGACAGCTCTGGCAGGACTGGACAGGCTCAGGGGACTGGTAACTTGATATAAATCCTTCCTCTCATTCTCTTCCAAGTAAATAGTGACTGAAAGTCATGTGGTTCTTCAATGGCTCATCCAGAATAAGTAGCCCCAGGCCAGTATGACATAAGCAGGTATCCTTTCTAAAAGAGTTGGCACCTCTACCTGTCAGTCTCTTAAGCAGCAGAATGTGATAAAAAGCTGTGTAAACAAGGAGGAGGAGAAGGAGGAAGTATCTTTTTTATCCCCTAAGGCCCTTAAGGATAACCAAGCTAAGAATAGTGTTATAAACTGGGGGATGAAATTTCACACACACACACACACACACACACACACACACACACACACACACCTACAACATTTAAAGCTAGCTAACTAATCTTTAAGTTAATTTATCCCTAAGTCTCCGAGGAAGACAAATCCTCCCGAACCAGCTCTACTAATAGATATAGGGCTATTACTAGTTTAATGAAGAGCACAGTCACAGAAAGTTAAGGCAGTAATTGTTGGTTGTCTTCTTGGCATGATCTCTGTCTACTAGAAACATATTGTTGAGGGGATTAGAAAATGATGAGCCACAGCCCAGCAACATGACAATTCACTGTCTATGGCAGCTATTATTTACTGAGCATATATAGTAATTAAGGATGTTAGGAAGATTCTAACTAATCCTCCCAACTATACGAGCTAGCTTTTAAATTTTCCACATAAAGAGACCGAGGAATACTAAGGAGATATAAAGACCAAGGGAAAGGATTGAATAAAGGATTGAACTAATATAGGCTTCAGCAGGTATAGCCATATTTATTGCAGCACTGCTCACAATAGCCAAGATATACAGTTAGTCTGGATGCCCATTAGCAGATGAATGGATAAAGAAATCATTTATATGCTTAATCAATTTTCTGTATGTTTATGTCATTCGAGTGTGCATATATATGGATGCTCACTTGTGTGTGAGTACACACAAGTATGTTCAAACACAGGTGAACACCTGTGTTTGAGCACACACCACACACACACACACACACACACACACATACACACACACACACACACACACACACACACACACACACACACACACACACGTGTGTATATGCAGGCCTGAAGTTGACATTGGATGTGTTTCCCTTTTTCAGTTTCTATTTTATTGATTGAGACAATTTCCCACTTGACTCCAGAGCTCACCTACTTCAGCTGCTTTAGCTAGCTAGTTTTCCCTGGGGAATCTTTATCTTTGTCTTTTCAGTGTTGGGATTATAGGTGATCACCAGAATTCTTGTGGGCTAAAAATTTGATAATGATTGGTTAAGTAGACAAATGGCCATGTAGCAGAATATCTTTGTTTATTAGAAATACATATTCAACTCTTTAGGCATGATGTGGCATCACGCCGTCAACTTACTTCACAATGGTCAAAGGAAAAAATCCAGTTAGATTTTCTTTTCACTCTTAGCATTGCATATATTAGATAAACTTCCAAAACTTACTAAACAATCTAAAAATTACAGAAAAGTTTCAAATAAAGTGTCATAAAAGGCCTCAAATGAACACATACTCTCTTACATTACTGGGTGAGCATAACTAGACTTACAGATACATGCCTGTATATGAATCTTTCAAACCACAGATGGGAATTAGACTCAATTTCGCTTGGAAGCACTATGTTTTATATTTTAAAATTCACCTTTACACTGCTCTATACACTGAAAATGAGGAGTTAGTAGAGAGAAAAGCATTTATCCGTCCTAAGACTTTCACCAACAGCAGCCATTGAGGAAAGCTGGGAACCTTGGGACTTTAGTGACTTGGCAAATTCAAGCTGAGGAGTTCAAAGCAATTGCTGGATTTCAGAGGAAGTCTTCCAGCATGACTACTGTACCTTCATTTCTGAGCATAACCTAGGGGTGTAAAACACTCAGGGGCAGATCTGACAGGAGGGAGAAACAGGAGAATGTGGAAATGAAAGGGTTGCAGCGGCAAGCTCTTGACACAGAGTATATTGCTGCTTTGTTCTCATCATTCCACTGCGACATAAAACTCAGAAAAATGAGGGCTGGAAAGGTAAGTCAATAGTACACCATTTACTTAGCAAAGAATGGTTTCCTGGGATCCAACTTGAGCACACACACAGAGAAGGGGAGAGCGGAGGAAGAGGGAGAAGAGGGAGAAAGAAACATGCACGCACACATGTGTGCTAGTGAGCAGTTCTTTTTTTTTTTTTTTCCTTTATAAGATTTTTCATACAATATATTTTGATCACATTCCTTCCCTCCCCCAATTCCTCCCAGGTCTTTTCTTTTGCCTTAAATGTGAGGTTAAACAATAACAGCAACAGCAACAAAAATGAAAAGCCGACTAAATTTGTTACCTATATTATAAATTCCAAATTATAAGTGTTAAGCTTTCTTTACAGAGAAGAATTGTATACAAGTGGTAATAACATGATAAATAATAGATTTAAGAAGAGTGAAGGCGATTTAACTTGAAAGTGACTCTTCATAATTGACTAGTGAAATGAATGAATGTGCCTCCAATGGAAGGGAATTGGCTGGGTATCAGGAGAGACATGAAAAATATTATAGATATTTTCTCCTTAACTACCTCAATAATCCAATAAATTGGATGCTGTTGTTTCACACATAAAACACTGAGACACAAATATGTTAAATGATGTTCTCAAGTAGAAAAAAACAGGATATTGCAGGTGAAATTTGATGAAAAATTTAATTCCATCCCTAGTCTGTAGCAATTTCTGTCCAATGGAATCTCTTCTTATGAATTACATCAGTATCAAATACACATATCTGTGGTATCTATACCTATAAAGCATTGCAATAACTGCTATTTGGAGAAAATAGTAAGATGGTCATTATGTTTTTCCTGTTCTTATACTTAATCGTTGTTTGAACATTTGATGGTATGTATCCTATATCCTTACTATTACCTCATCTACTCATTTATCCATCTATTCATATAACTACCTATACATTCAACTAATATTTGCCTCTAGGCTGTTCCTTTGTGTTATCCTCCCAAATGATTCCTTTTACCCCTTCCCCTGCTCAACAGCAGCATGTCAACTCAATACAAGCCCAATTCATCTTGGCTTTGATGTTAAGGCCTCCCATAACTTGACCCTGTTTCAACTCTGTACAGTTATTTCCCTTTGCTCCACAAAAATCATCCTGTGATTTAGTCACACATGTCCTAAGGTCCTACACTTAACCATGTATATACCTGCAGCTGTACTAGGTGGTTATTCATAGTGTTCACTGCAAAAACCAAATTTGACTGTGGTCAACTGGGGGCTAAATATATAGCCTGCTTTATGCTCAAATAGAAGGGTAGGGAAGCAGGGCGGGGGGGGGAGGGTATAGGGGACTTTTGGGATAGCACTTGTAATGTAAATGAAGAAATTATCAAATAAATAAATAAATAAATAAATAAATAAATAAATAGAAGAAGTGTAGCCTAGAACAGAGCTGTATTTGCTTTAGTGGAAAGGTGCCTTTTTAGATTAAAATATATATTGGGAGACAACCCTGGCTAGCCTAGAACTAACTATGGAGACCAGTCTGGACTTTATCTCTCAGAGATCTTCTTGCACCTGTCTCCTGAATGATAAGAGTAAAGGCATGTGCCATCATGCCTGGTCAAGAATGTCCTTTTTAGAATGGGGATCTAGAATGTCCCAGACTCCAGGGAAGTAGAAGGCTCCTAGGAATCAATGACAATGAGTTTAGACAAAATACCCAACAAAGGGTAGATACAACCTCTAGAGACCACCTCCAATAGATAGGTATGCCCC
This sequence comes from Mus minutoides, assembly GCA_902729485.2. Taxonomy (NCBI): domain Eukaryota; kingdom Metazoa; phylum Chordata; class Mammalia; order Rodentia; family Muridae; genus Mus; species Mus minutoides. Next base: position 151,299 of record LR753431.1, on the reverse strand, counting down.
TTTCCCAGTTGAGGGATAGGGCCGTCCACACATCTCAAAATTTTAAACCCAGAAATGTTCCTGTCCAAAGGAAAGACGTGGTCAAAAATTGGAACAAACACTAAAGGAAAGGCCACCCAGAGACCACCTCACCTAGAGATCCATCCCATCTACAAACACCAAACCCCCAAACTATTGGTGATGCAAAGGAGAACTTGCTGACAGGAGCCTGATATTCCTGTTCCCTGAGAGGTTCTACCAGCACCTGACCAATGCAAATGCAGATCCTTAGATCCAACCATCAGACTGAGCCCGGAGACTCCCATGCAAGAGCTAGGGGAAGGACTGAAGGAGCTATATCAACTAACTGGGCCACTCAGAGATCCCAAAGACTAAACCACCAACCAAAGAGTGCATATGGAGGGAGCTAATACTCCAGATACATATGTAGCCAAGGATGGCCATATCTGACATCAATGGGAAGGGAGGGAGGCTTGATGCCCCAGTGTAGGTGAATGCTAGAGGGGTAAGGCAGGAGTGGATGAGTGGGTAGAGAAGCACCCTCATAGAGGCAAAGGGGAATAGGGAGAGGGGAATAGGAGGGGAGTTGTAGAGGTGTAACTGGGAAGGGGAATATCATTTGAAATGTAAATGAATAAAATGATTTTAAAAAATGTATTTTTAGTTTCCTCATAGACATTATATGGTTGATGGAACACTGATTCTATCTCCACACTTTCATTAGAGCCATCTAATATAATATTAATGTAAAACATAAATTCAGGCAAAACTACAAGTATATTCATAGAGATCCAGAGAAGAAAACTTGAAGTCTGGGCTTTTCCAGAAAATTGAGAGAGAAGAAAGGTTTCATGTTTTGAGGACCAGGTTAGGTAGTACATTTGTGAAGCCTTCAGTAACTATAGTGTTCATTGACCTCTTCTTTCAACCGTCTATAGCAGTTCATACTGTCCTGTGATATTTTTTGTTTGTTTTGTTTTGTTTTGTTTTGTTTTGTTTTGTGAGACAGGGTTTCTCTGTGTAGCCCTGGCTATCCTGGAACTTACTCTGTAGACCAGGCTGGCCTTGAACTCAGAAATCCAAAAGAATATTATGGTCTCTCAAGCTAGGCACTGAAAGGAATTTATGCAATTTTATTATGATCCAATGGGGACTACTTTGAACTGTCTCCTTGACTTTAAGGGAACTTCTATATTCACAAACAGAATTAAGGAGTCACAGAAAAAATGCTCACTCAATGCTTAAAGGATGCAGACAATGTTACTTAATCTTTATTCCCTCGAGAAAGAAAAGGCCTTTGTGTGTTTTGAAGACCAGTTTTGTCTTCAAAAGATCCAGGCCAGTATATTCCAGGAAAGCCTAGCATCTATGAAATGGTCAAAAAAGTTTGTAGGGGAGCATATAGGTTCCCCTTAAATCAAGGAAAACAGATTGAAAGATAATGGCAAACTAACCAGCTTCATGGATGTTTAACAAAAGGACAGGGATTTCAAAGGTGCCTGGGTGGGGTGAGGTGGGATTTTTTTAAAAAGAATCTTTAGTGGAGACCAGGATCTCCACAGGAGGTCCCAAAGGTAGGACTGGAAAGGTGAAGCAGTTTGGGTAATCTGTAACAAGTTTAATAACAAACTTAAAGCTTTTTCTCCCATAGGAGGCTTGAAAACCATATCTAACAAATAATCGAGTATTTTGTATTTTCAGGAAAGTGTCAATTCTAGTGAGTGGAATAAAATGACAGAAATACTCATTTAAATTTCCTAAGACCTAAGTTTATAATGGGGTTTGTATTTGAATGTAGGTGTATTTGTCTCCAAACATAAAGTGCTTTGTTTTGAATCATTCTATAACAAACTAAAATCCAGAAAATGACCAGCAGAGTGGCATATGAAACCCATAAGAAGCCTGAGAAGAGGGGTATGCATTAAGGCTTTGTTACCAGAAGTCCTTCGATTTAAAGTCTGGACTTCAGCAATCTCAATAAGGTAGGCATAGCTTCCTTCCAATGCAATATTAAAGATATCAGTAATAGTGAAAGCAGGAAAAGGTTTAATAAATGTGGCCACATAGGGAAAAGAAACAAAGAAGTACAGTGTCTCCCAGGTGCATCTTCCAAATGTCAGATCTAAAGAAAACTATATCGATTAATATGTTAAAACTCTGAACTTTTAAAGACTTGATATAATGATAGCAAATGAAGAGGGAAAGAAATCTGAAGCATTTCTTATACTTTAAATCACTCCCTCAGACCTTTACAACGTGCATTTAGTGGAATTTCCTTTGCACTTGACACCAAGATCCTGACATGAGTTTTAGCTTTACACATAGAGCAAGACATATGCTTTAGTTCAGCAGTTCTGGTCCTGATGTCATCTTATTCAGCACTGAGCCTTCATCATTGTAGGCTCCAGGCTGTTCTGAAAGGTGATCTGATAAATTGTCAGAACTGTGTGAAATCTCTTCCTGAGAGACAACTTCCTCTTCTGGCTAGCACCAAGCTTCATGCAGTTCTTTTCCTTCTCCCAATATGAGATGCCTGGGGAAATTCCATTGCCTTTGAGTTCATTGTTTTAGTAGACTGATAGTCAAAGAGAAAAGAACAAATGTCACTCTTTAGAATATCTTTGCTCCTGTTTAGATAGCTGCAGATTTCCTAAACTTTGTAAATCTGGAGGAGAGAGATCTACTTTGCAGGAATGAGTCCTCCATGAATAAATGATTCACTATTGTGATTAACTTTATTGCTATTACAATTTACAAACTTATATAGACAAACAGGCAAGAGTATAGGTATTAAGATTTCTCTAAGAGAGAGGTATATCAGGGTCCTGTCAGGAAAATCTTTCTGGCATATGCAATAGTATCTGGGTTTGGTGGTTTTGTATGGGTGCCTGGCAAATACAGAAGTGGATGCTCACAGTCATCTATTGGATGGAACACAGGGCCTCTAATGAAGGAGCTAGAGAAAGTACCCAAGGAGCTAAAGGGGTCTGTAATCCTATAGGTGGAAAAACAATATGAACTCACCAGCACTCCCCAGAGCTGTGTCTTTAGTTGCATATGTAGCAGAGGATGGCCTTCTTGGCCATCAATGGGAGGAGAGGCCCTTGCTCTTGCGAAGATTATATGCCCCAGTACAGGGGAATGTCAGGGACAGGAAGTGGGAGTGGGTGGGTTGGGGAGCAGGGGGGGGGGGAACGATAGGGGACTTTTTGGATGGCATTTGAAATGTAAATGAAGAAAATATCTAATATATATATTATATTATATAATATATATATAACATATATATATATATATATATATATATATATATATATATATATATATATATATATAATATTATATATATAATTCCTCTAGCTATTTTCTCAAAATATATTAAGTCACATCAGGTTAGGAGTTGGCATTTCTCTTCCCATTGTTAACCAGAATGTCTGACACATAGTAGGCTCTAGAAAAATTTTCACTGAAGGAAAGCCAGAACACTGAAGGGCAAAGAACAAACAGTGTCAGTCATAAGAAAACAGAAAGGAAAATTAAAGAAGATTCTATTATTAAACCAGGCTTTAAGGGAATAAGAACACAGCCATACGTAGACACAGTAGGAAGGCTGAAGATTTGAAAAAAAAGGAAAAGATAGGCATAAAAATAAGCTTGGCAAATTGAGCCAACATCAGAAGAATAACTGCGATTCAAACTTGAGTTCCATGGTACAAGAGTAGAGGGGGTAGGATGGTACTGAGGGGTGCCTTGATCCTGTTTGTTTTAGAATAAGCACTATGGCTTTTGGAGAGGAAGGCTATCAGCAAAGGGGGTGGAGCAGCAGGAGAGGACTAAAGCCAGAACAGCTCAGTTTGTTTGCAGAGACTCCAGATAAGAGATGATAAAAAGCCTCAGTTGGAGACAGCACTCCAGGCTGTGTTTTTACCTAATTCTGCTTTTTCTTAGATCTGTGAGCTTGGATAAATCTTAAATATCCTGACATGAGAATACTTGTCCTAGATTACTTCACAGGACAGCCTGGAGACATTTATGAAATAATGAGAAAACACTTTGTAAACTGGAAACACTGCAAGATGTTTGTTATTGCACTAGACATGGGGAAAACAATGAGGACAATATTAAAACATGACCATGGCAGCAGAGAGACTCTAGAAACAAGAGGACCTTCTCTGATATCTTCCCCTTGCTCATCTATCTATGTGTCATTTGTCTAAATTGTGACTTTAGTTTTAATTTTCCACTGACATAGCAATAAATAGAAGATAACTGTCAGAGGTGGAATGAGAATATGAGACCTTCTTTTTAGACAGCGGGTTCCCATGATCTCATTTAACTTTGCAAAGGACAATAATACCTAAGGAGTAAGAAGATAATAATTTCCTTTTCTGGTGGTGAAAATCTAAGTCACAGGAAGGTAAATTAAATCATACAACTAGGAACTGTGGATAGAGGAAGCATTTAGCAAAATCATTTTCTATCATCTCTTAGACATTTCATCATTGAACAGAGTTTTAAAAAATTATATTATTATCTCTGTGTGTGTGTGTGTGTGTGTGTGTGTGTGTGTGTGTGTGTGTGATATGTGGAGGGAGAACATACACATGTTGATGTCAGAAGACAATTTTGTGGAGTGAGTTATCTTCATCTTAAGTTTGCTCTGGGGATCAAACTTGTCACTTACTGAGCCTTCTCATTGAACCCAGCATTGTTATTTGTTTCATTAAATGATCTATATTGGATTAGTAACTTTAAGATATACAAAGAAAAAACAGTTTCTGCAGGCTATTGGCAGTAAACTTGTATATTCACTAGAAAGCTATCTACTAACCACAAATGACATGTCTGGTAATGTCATAGTCATTTGGAGTACCAAGTTGAAGAGGTCTGAAATTATTTCATTAAGAAAATGACATTTGATATAGGTATGGAGGGGCAGGTAAGAGTTCACTGGATAGGAGCAAAGGTGTAAATACAGAGGGGCATATACTAGACATAGATAACAGCATACCCAAGAGCAAAGAAGGGTAAAGAAGCATGGTATGAGAATGGGGAAAAATGTAGTTTAAGAGTGTGGGAAAGAGAAAAAAAAAGCCACAAGCCTGGAAAGATATATGAAGAAAGAATTGAAAGTCTTTAATTTGCAGGGCTGGGGTGACGCACGCCTTTAATCCCAGTACTTGGGAGGCAGAAGCAGGCAGATTTCTGAGTTCGAGGCCAGCCTGGTCTAAAAAGTGAGTTCCAAGACAGCCATGGCTATACAGAGAAACCCTGTCTCAAAAAAAAAAAAAGTCTTTAATTTTCCAAACCAAGCATGTGTGTATTTTCTTATGGAAGAAATGGGAGATGGACAGAGGTTTTATACCTAGAGATAAAATCCTTGGAATTTTTTGTTAGTAAAACTAACCTTTGTGGCATTATAGAAATTCTAACAAATGTCTTGAAGTAGAAACGTCAGTTCAGAAGCTGTAGATATAGGGTGAGTGGGTCTAGAATCAATGGAGTGTGTATGGATCAAAGTATCAGTCTACAGATTCTTGATAAAATTGGTAGAAGTCGTTGATTATATGGACAGGGAGAGTGGTGATTGATTCTGTAGTTTGTTCCTGAAACTGAATGGATGGTGAAGAAAGCAAAAAAGGGAAAAAAAAAAGGTTTCAGTTGAAGTATAAAGAGAAAGACTAGAAAGAAGTTTTTTTTCCTTTAGATACACTGTGTTTGGAGCAAAAGAAGTAAGATACTGTGTTTGGAGCAAAAGAAGTAAGAGCTGGCTTTAGGTGAGTGTTTATACTCAACTCCAGGCACTGGTTTTAAGTGAGAGCAAGGCTTAGTAGGCAGTTGGAAATATAGGCTTGGAGCTCAGAGAGACAGCTTCACTGAGAATAAATCTGTCACAATTTTAGGACATGAAACTATCAAGATTGTAAGTTCCCTAATAAAGATCATGCCTAACTTGCTCACCACTGGAATAATAGGGCTGAACACATTAATTCCAATATAGAGGTCTCTCAATAAATATCCACTGAGCACATAACATTTTTCAAATATCAAAGAACCATTGACTAATGAGCTACAGTATTCTGAAAATCAGAAAAAGAATTTCAGCAGAATTAAAAAATGGGAAACTGAAAGTAGGAAAAACAGAATGGAGACTGGAACGCAATCATTTTGCTTGGTAGTTAAGCAGGCATTATTAGCTGAAAGAACCCATTAAAATGGTGCAGACTCAGTCTGGATTGTAATACAGTAGTAAAGAAGAGAATAAAAGAGAAATTTGATTCAATTGCATTGAGAAGGTTATATTTACAGAAGAAAATTAAATTATATATATTTTCCATTTCTGGGTTTGATTTTGGATTTTCATTTGTTTTTAAAATGTAGGAGACATCAATACTTGGTAAAACAAAACAAAACAAAACAAAACAAAACAAAACAAAAAAAACACTGTAGGTCGAGACCTACCCTGTTGTGTAGTTACATAAAATAGACTCCATATTAATTTGTGTATATGCACTTTTTGTTTTGTTTTATTTTGGTGTTTTATTTATTTATTTGCTCATTTGTTTTGAGGTTGGGTTTTGTTTTTGAGAGAAAGATAGTAAGAACATGAAGTCCAGTGAGTAAGGAGGTATGGCTTTGGGGGAAGGAGAGAGAATATGATTAGAGTAGATTGTATGGAAAAAAATTTTAAAAAAAGAGGAAGCGATTTTATCAATTTCTTTCTCTTAAAAATATATATCTTAACTTACTTTTGGATCGTTTCATACATGTCTACAACGTGGTTTTATCAAATTCATCCCCATCTCCTCCCTTCCTCCTCTTCTCATACCCATCGTCACTTCACCCCCAAACTTCATGTATCCTTCTGTTTCTTTAACCTGAGTCCACTTAGCACTGCCAGTATGCTGGTGATTGTAGGGCCACTGGAGCATGAGAAACCAACAGAGGGCAGATCCAGAGGAAAACTGACACTTCCTCCTGCAGCCACCAACTGGGCTGCTGAACATTAAAACAGCATTCATCCTTTGATGCCTGCTATAATGCCTGGGCCAGTGACAATGTGAAGAACCAACCTGGGCATGCTTTTGAAAGAAAGAGGCTAGCATTACAATCAGGTCTTTACTTGAATATAGATGACAAGCATGTTCTTATTCTTTATTCTCCTCCCCTCCAAAATAAGTATCCCATTAGTCTTTTAACTTCCTGTATGCTTGGATGTATTGAAGACTTTTACGAATGTACCCTTGGGTAGAGATAGAATGAGAAAAAAAGCATAAGTAGGGTATACTTTATCTCCTAGACACTACATTCTAGGATGAGATTTGTAGTTTTGACTAGAGTTTTCTAATAGGATACAATACATGAAGATAATTTAAAGCAGTTCCCATCAAGGAACATAATGAGCAGAATTATATAGGAAAAACAAAACGAAACAGGTTTCTAGAGCGTAGATAGCTAAGTGTGTTTTTTTTTTTGTTTGTTTTTTTTTTTTTTTTTTTTTTTAATTCTGCATGCTGTGTCGAATCTACAGCAGACCCTTATGGACTTCTGCACTTAACTAAAGGATTCCTGGGGTTCTGCAATCCTAGGTTCTGTCTCACTAAGTAAAACCTTGCAGATAGTTCACCAGAAAAACAAATGTAATGGATTTTAACATTTAACATTCCATCTTTTTAATATTGAATTGCTTTGCAAATTCTTATAAAGAAAATGCTCAAAAGTAACTGCATAACTCTCTCTTTAATTGCTTACCAATATTCAATTATTGGCAAGTTAATTCTTACAGCATGAAGATGCTTTCTCATATTGAAGTATAACAGAGCTTTTATTGATGCATCCTTAAGCTATTTGCATTGATATCACTAAAAGTACTGTGAATTCAAATGCCTACAACCATCTGAAAAGCAGAAGACAGCACAAATACAGAGAACAGACTTGAGTTGAGACTAGATGAAACACAATGCCAGGACATTAAGAAGAGAAAAAAATCCACAGTAATAGCATCTTCTGAAAAAGTATTTTGTGACTCACCTCTTTTTCTCTTTGTCATAAAAAAATACTTTCCAACACCAAAGATGCTGTGAACAAGTAAAGAAGACAGAATACAGCAATTCTGGACTTACAGCAACAGAATAAGTATTGTCAATGGACCTCAAGGTTCATTCCAATCTTACCATGGCTAATGGAAAGGTTACCTTGTAGAACAATGAGACAAAAGTATACAACCCAGATCTAGAGACCCACTTCAATGTTTGGAAAGACTGAAAACTTTCTTCTCCACCATAACAAATGAAGATATGGTATCCCAGAAATGCATGTCCATCTACAATTATCATATGTTTTTCCTTTAAACAAACAAACAAACAAACAAAAAAACCAACCGAACAAACAAACACCAACACTAGTCAGAGACTGAAAAATTAAAGTTTTACTGGAGGTAGTCTACATTAAAAAACAACAACAACAACAACAGCACAAGACTTCTGGACAAAGAAATCAAAGGTTGGCATTTTCAATAAATTTAGTATAAACCTCTGAGGAAACTCACATCTAAGCTTATATAGTGGAAGAATAGGGTAGAAAAGTGAACAAGAATCTGAGATCAATATTTCTTCATTCAAAGATTAGCAGAAACATATTTAAGAGCTGATATTCAGACTTAAATGGTCACAAAATTTTTGAATTCAATCTTCTAGTGTTTTTCTTTCTTTATAAAAAAATCTTTTCACCTCCCTGTTTTGTTTTGTTTTTCTGGGTTTTGTTTTTGTTTTTGTTTTTGTTTTTGTTTTTTCCAGATTTCATGTTAGGACAAAGTGTGTTGGTGACTTTATTGACTGAAATAAGCATGGCTCTAAAATTATATTTAAAACACTTTTAAAGAGCCAATCAGTTAAAATAATTACAATTCACAAGATAAACAATTTAAACATGTGTATTTATTGCTTGTATTGTGACTTGGACTTTTATAATGAGGTTGTTTTTTTTAAAAACAACATATTATTTGAACCTAACAGCTAAGTTTATTTTTGCCAGCATAACTAACTAGCTCAACTGGAAACCTAGCATATCTGATCCTTTATTCACTTCACCTTTGTGAAATTATCCCACTAATTGCTGCAGATGCTTCTCTACTTTCTAGGATCCATTAAACTTCTCTTGACCCGAATTCCTTTGCCTGGAGTCTCTATAAGTTCATAGATAATACCAAAAACAGTCCACAAAAGGTTAAGTTTTAGAAGGCTTATCTGGCCTAAGCCTTAAACTTTTTGATGTATGAAAGGACCTACAAACAAATTATAAACTTTAGTTTCCATCTTACTGCTGCTAAGTTCAAATCTCAGTCCTTTATACTCTCTTTCCACTCTCAATCCACCTTCTTACAGTTAGGGAAAGCTACATTTCTTCAGCTTTGCAGATCTGCCTATGGGTGCAAAAAAGGGCATCAGAGGCCAGTCATCTGAAGTTGTCCTGAAGACATTCACAAATGTGTGCATCATACATTGTCTACCTCTAATTTTTGTTCTCTAAACCTGTAGGGATGTTTTAGGACAGGAAAATTGCTGAGTCCCGAGAGCATTAGGTTAACACTGGTAGCATTAGGCTAATGTTATACTTGTTATTCCTCTCCAGGAACCCTCTGTTACCCCCAACAGAAACACAAGAGGAAGAGGGGGAAAGAGGGAGTCTTTTGAAGCCTTACCGCTTCTGCCAGTTCTTTGGTCAAGCATAAGGAAACCAGGAACAGCCACAATCTGAAAGGAGAGGGAGGGTGAGAAACATGGGCTCTCTGGATTACAGGGTCCTGAGTGAGAAAGTGGTCCCCCGGGGCTCCCTTTTGATAACTACTCCCACTTTTTCCGCAGTGACAGAAGTGCAAGTATATTCCTGGCTTGGGAAAGTAGTCCAAAGTTGGAAAGAGGAGGGGGGTTCTGAGCAGCAGCAGCTCACCCAGGGTGCATGCTTGTGGCTGCTCCGGAGCTGGGTCCCAGGAGACTGCTAAGCTGCTCCGCGGCGCGGGCTCATCTGGGTTCCGTTGATGCTTGGCAGTTTGTTCCTTATTCAGGACAGTGTAAGGGGGGCGAAGTGGCTTAGTTTAGAAGAAACTAAAATCAGCTGCTAGAAAAAAAAGTGGCCCAAAGGAAAACACACGCAGTGGTGCCCGCTACAACTTCTAGCACTCAGGAGGTAGTTCCATGCGCCTAGGGAGGAAGGAATGGAGGGGGGACGGGGCGGGGCTGTCTGCTGTCAATCACCTCCCCCTACCTTGGGAAGCTGCTTCTCTTTCTCAATTTCGAGCACCTCTGCACATAACCGTTCCAAAGTTTCATGCACAGGTCTCTAGAGACGTATACACAAGAATCTATGCAAGTAGGCTTTATACATTTCCATAAAGTAACACAGGAATAGATTTGGGTGCACTACTACTACATAGGCAGATAGTCCTGAAAGAGACCTTGCACAAGGGCCCAACTGTGCAGACTCTTATTCTAACCTTCTGATTTTTCACTAAACTTTTGGGAAGATGAGGAGGGGATCTCTGGAGTTGTAAGCCTAATCTCTAAACCCAGGAGAACCGAGGATGAATTGGTCCTTATAAAATAGATTCAAAATATAAAGAATGCAATTAATCCCAGACTGAGAATAGAAACGTTCAGAAGAATTCTTTAGTAAATTCCTGAAAGACAATCCAAGGAGTCCACATAATGTATATTTTTGTTCTTTTGGTTCTTAAAGTGTCTATAAGTTATCAAAGCAATATGCATGCCTACTTCATCTAGGAGACACAAATTCAACTACTATTGACTCCATATAGACATTGTAAATGAGATGCTTGTTTTCGTTGTATGGAATTATGTTAATGTTATTTAATTGCTTGCCACAGGTCCTTCTGAAATAGAATTATGACAGTCACTACCTTTTATATTAGCTTGATATAAGTGATAAATATTAATTATGTTACTCAACACATGTAAATAGAAACAGTAACCAAGTTACAATAACATTTAACCATATAACATTATTAACCTACTTAATGCATCCTATATGGCATATGTTGTTACATACATTAGGTATTCACAAATACATATGTTCATTTTCTTTATTTATATACATATATTTAATATTTTCTCATCTTCTGTTTGTATATAGAGACTCTGTTTTACCAACACTTGAAAGGCAAAGGCCAGCAGCTCATGGAGCAGAGGCAAAAACTTTGTTTCTAATGATTAACAATAAAAAGCACCACACTCTGTAATCCATCCGCTGGAAAAAAAAATAGTCCCAGCTCAGGTCTGTTTGTCAGTGGCTTTGATGCAGACATCCGAGGGAAAGCTGGACTGGCAGGCAAGAGTACTATTAAGAGAAGCTGCGAATGAACAAAGGAGAAATCTTTTTGGTTGGACTTGCGGTGTTCAGTCAACTCATCTTGAAGTTTCCCTCCCTCAAATAACTGAGCGTCACTCCCTCGCAGGTTGCCGGTGCAGTGGGAAGCACTGGCGGAGTGATACTCAAATTCCCCAGCGCCGGTGAGGAGGGGGCGGTGCAGGGAAGAGAGCGAGGAAAGTAGATTTGTAGGACGTGAGTGAGGAAAGTTTGCAAGTCCCAACAGAAGGCAAAGTGCTCCTGAGAGATCAGCTTTGGGGAGGGGAGGGGGGAGGGAAGAACAGCTTCTTTCCTTTCCTGTTCTCTCTCTCTCTCTCTCTCTCTCTCTCTCTCTCTCTCTCTCTCTCTCTCTCTTATTTTAATCGCTTCCCTCTTATAAATCTCTTCCCCCAAGTGCACCAGCATAACCGGGACACTCACTGTCCCCTTTATAGCTCTCTTCCCAATAACCCTTCAAGATTATGTCAATCGGTCTGAAGGGACCTGGGATTCCCTGCGGGTGCTGACAGAGCTGCTGGAGCCAGAGAAGAATGCAAGTGCCTGGAGTGTGCCTGGCCGCCGGCTGCTTCTTACTGGCCCTGTGTCTGTGGGGGCAGCCCGCAGAGGCTGCGGTAAGTTCTCCCTCCTGCCCCGTCGCTGCTCGCTCCAACAGAAACCACTGGAGCCTTTACCTTCCCTACTCTTTGACCTTGGCCAGGGAAGGCTTTAAGTAGAAAGAAATATAAAATTCCCAACTCTGGTCTGAGGGAAAATTCCAAGTGATTAAAAACAGGGCCGCTTAGTTCTCTGTAGCTACCTCTTCTGGGGCAAGAGTGGAACCCAGACTGGGCAGAGGGTGTGGGAGACACATTAATGGGTCACTGGGCTCTGGGGGATATTTAAAACTTTTCTTCCTCTCTATCCCCCACCTAGGGTAGCTGTCTACCAGCTAGCTTGTTTCACTACTTGTACCCAGCCCACACACGATTTAACTTTGGTTTATAGTTTAAAAGTTGGTTCCTCTAAAATTGAACTGTGGTCAGCATGGTAATAACCTTGATGGAGTTCTCCTCTTGGCATATGCTCTTTTCTTAAGCCACATGAACCCACCCCTACCCCAGGTTTGCAAAATTCTGACCTGTTTTCTGACCTGTTGACATCATTCCTTTACAAAAGATAAAATAACATATCAAACAGGAGGAAGCAAAGAAGCATACATAGCCTTATCCTTATGCTTCAGGAGTTTTGCACATTACAAAAAAAAAAAGTTATGGCTTTCTGTTGGCTTGCATTTTTTAAACTCATAAAGACACCTGAACAACTTGAGAGTTTGCCTTTCACCCATTAAAAGGACAAGAAGTGTCAGTTTTCCAATGGGAATGAGCTTTATGGGTTAGAAGAGTGGGGGAGGATGCTCACACGAAATGACAGAGCAAAAAGTTCCATTTGCCTTTAGGAATGTAGACTGGATACCACAGTCTGTCCCTGAGCAGGGAATCTGGGCAGTCCTGACACCCACTCTCTTTCTGGAGATAAGAGGTAAATGCAAAGGAATGAAGGGGCTTTGCTGCAGAAAATGTTCTTCAGATTGAAGTCTACCCTACCTAATTTCATATAAGCGGTGAACAACTAAATGTGCGACAAATTATTTAAGTATTATATTTGAATACACGTGATGGATGTTTAAAAACACTTAAGTATGACATCATAGTTTAGGCCTTCACATGGTTGAGTGACTATGAATGCAGCTGCAATATTACAGACATCTGGGTCTGTATGAAAGTTAGCTGACAGGCTTCCTTTTGGACTCAGCACACCTCAGAGCACATTGCCCTCTGAATATCCTGGGAAAATTGTGTATACTGCTGGTACAAAAAGTAACTTTTATGTTATTGTAATCACAGTATACTAATGATAGAAAATCTGCTGGAAAACTTGCACATATAAAATGTTTTAGTTATGCATACCATCATTTTCCTCTATCAAAGTAGATATACGACTTAATAATGTTCTTTTGGTGAAGAGCATTTTTAATGGGGGTCTGGTTCCGACAGTCGATATGGCTAAAGATGGTTAGAATAAATTATAATTGGGATATAGAAAATAGTTCACTTGAAGCTCATCTTAGAGCCTATTGTTTATAGCATTTGCCCTATGGGCAAAGATTTTGTGGATGACTCCTGAAGCAATCCTTCCTCTTAGTGATCTTGCTAGTAATAAATGTGCACTAGATACCATTTATACAAGTGTGTTTAACAACACTGCATGCCAATTTAAATTTAATATATTTATATTAAAATACGATTTTTTTGATTGACAAAACTTAGGTGCAAGCTTACCTTTGTATTCTTAAAGTAACAAGTGTTTGTGAAGTAATTGGGATTTCCCCCTCCTATACAGTTTTTAAAGAACATTTTCGTTCACACTTTCCTATGGTTAGAATTTTGTTCCTCTTTTAAATCTAGGGGTTTGTTGTTCCTTCCTCACAAATAAATGCCCTAGTTAAATGAAAGTTTTAATCATCTCAAAAATATGAATGGTATCTGCTCTCCATACTTGTGCTGGGGGTACTGGTCACCTTCTCCAGAGTGAAACTTGACTGTAGTTGGCTTAGTTTTTCACCAATGTTGTCTAATATTGAGGCTTTTATATCAGGAAGAACATTACTTCTTAAATGAATTTACTTTTTCATAGTTATATGATTTTACTATCTCTGGAGTCATGCCAAATTTAGATAACAAAAATATGTGGGCTTTTTTTAAAGGTAGAATGTTAATTAGGTAGAATACAATAACCCAGGCATTGAATGGTCAGAGGCATGAAAACAGGGCAACTTTAGGCTGGAAGGATCATTTTTAGTGATAGAAAAAATCATATTTTTTAATGTTAAGGTGACTATGGCTATACAAACTCTGTCAAAGAGATAAGCTTGTAGATTTAATGGTATGTCTATAAATAATATGGAAAATTATACTACTTCTAGCATACAAATGTTTGTGAGTTATTTTTGTTTTTCTTGGAAGTTATAGTATTATTTCTACAATTTAAACCATATTGTGTACCTTGTGACCATTTATAAGAACTTTTCAAGGGTAAGAGTAAGGCTTTTGGCTATGATTTTTTTCTATGAAATGCTCTATTCCATGGAAAAATAGTCATCTTGCTTTCAATATTGTTTGTGTTTACATGTTCAGTGTTTATTATGTGCTAAGTACTATGCTAGGATAGTAAGACAAATTTTCATATTTAGTCCTTTATGTGACGCTAGGGATTGAACCCAAGATTCCAAGTGTACTGAATTTGCTCTGTGACTTTTTTCTTAAGAAAATATTAATGTAGTTTGTGTGTGTGTGTGTGTGTGTGTGTGTGTGTGTGTGTGTGTGTGTGTGCATGAAGAGCTGCTTACTAGATGAGAAAACTATAAAACAGAGAGGTTAAGCAACTTGCTAAAAATCACATAGGTAGTGAATTATAGAGCTGGAATTTTCAAATTCAGAGCTTGCCCCTAAGTCTCTTATGTTATCTCCTTTGCATGTAATCTATAGAATTATGCTATGTTAATGTATATATGAATCTATATTACATTTTTTACGACACAAAAGATGCAATGTTGGCAACAATGGGGTTTGCATCTCTTACTGCTTATTTTATGTAAAGTAGTATAGCATAATGTAAATAAATGCATTTTTAAAGATTAATTTGATCTCAATGTCTATGCAGAATGAGATAGTTTAAATGCAATCTAAAAGCAATCACAGGTTAACTGATTTTATGTAATCTCAATAAAATTTATATTTGTAAAACACCTACAACTTCTGATAGATGATTTTCCATGAAAATAATTGCCCTGTGTTTTTTTTAAGCTTCCTCAGTAGTTTGAAGTATGCATAAATGTCCAGAAATATGCATGTTGTCATAAATAGGAAATGTATGGTGGTACAGTCTTGTCAAAAATGATCAATTCACTTTGCTGTTTTTAACTAACTTACCTACACCTTCATATGTTGTTTTGTCCACTCAACCATCTATCTTTATATGTATTGTTTTGTAGTTTTAATAATCAAATTCAGGACAGTGCACCCACTATCTGAAGACTTTACAATATACCTCCAACCCCAGATCTGTGTCTACAGTATTATGTATATATTTCTGTATGTACCCATCGTGTTATTTTTTAAGAGTGCATAATTTTCTGTGTTTTTACTTGACTGTTGCTGTTTGTAAGATATGATACTCTTTTTACCTTGAATTACCCTTGACAAATTGGTTAGAATAGTGTCTGCCAAATTTGTCCACTACAAAGTCATTTTCTTCCCTTTATAAATAAGCTGATCTTATTAGACTGTACAGGGTGATATTGGGAGATAGTCTAGGAAGCCAAATAATCTATTTCTCATGATAGTTTCTTCAGATTCTAGCATCTGTTACAGTTTCTGGCATGAGTGATTGTTGTAGTTAAATTTTCCAAAGGTGCTTTCAATTTTCAAAAAATTTCTACACAAAAATATCAAATTTTACTATCATATATTTTCACTGTTTTAAATTTCCTATATAATTATTTATTTGATATGTAAGAAAATAAATATTTTCTTTATTTATATTTATAATAAATTATTATTTTATTATAAGTATTTACTGAAATTATTGTAAATATATACAAACCTGGGGTCTATTCATAGCTGTTTCTATATCCTTTAATGTGTTTCCATCAGTTTTGAGCATTTCCTCTATTACTAACATCATAAAATAGTCATCTTCTTTACTTGTTCTAATTTAGGGATGAGCCAGTTCACCAATGAGTCTATTCTTTTAACAAAATGGAGGTATTTAGAAACCAAGGTGTGGATGCCTGGCATGCTCATTGGGATTGAATTGTCATTTCAGAGCTCTTTTCAGCAGACAAGCCTAGGAAATACACACTATCTTAGTTTTATCTATAATCCTATCACACACACACACACACAGAGTTGTAGGCAATGTACCTAAACGGAACAGTACATGCATATAAATATCTGCTTCTAACATCAATCTATTAGAAGCTTTCTATATGTTGAAAATTATATCTCATAACAATATCTCAAATTGTAGTTAAAGATCACTGAATAAACACACATATTTTCTGTGGTGTGATCTCTTGTTTTGGAGGTTTGGGGAGAGGATAACAGAGATGCTGGGAATTGAACCCCAGAATCTTGAACATGCTAAACAAGTCCTTCTGCAGTTAGCTACACCTTCACCTATAACTTGCTAACTCTGTTCTATTCATTCTCTACATGACTTTAAAGGCATATCATGATCTTTCCTGTGATTCAGCTTTCTTATACATTACTTTTTGCAGTATACTCTTTCCATTGTACCACATGAAAGGTTTTCTAAAACACAGTACAGGATAGATATTTTGGTTCTCTTTCTTGATTATCAGCCTTTGCTCAGTTCTAACATAATGACATGTTACATTTTCACCAGATGCATATTGAACTCCTAATAACAAAAGAGTTGTATTTATACTATTCTATTCAGGCAATGTGCCCACAATACTATCCCTGAACATATCTCTCTCTCTGTTTCTCTCTCTCTCTCTCTCTCTGTGTGTGTGTGTGTGTATGTGTTAGACAATTATCAATAAAATTAATACAATTTCCTGCTTTAAAGGAGTGTTCTTGTTTCTTCATAATATCACAGCATTTGCTGATTATACCTTTCTTTGAACAAATGTAATATTTTTTTTCTAGTCTTGTCTGTGCTTGATCATTTTATTTTATAGAATTTTATTTGTACTCTTTATTATATTATCATCATTTAGAGGCAATAATTATATGCTCCCTATTTAAAGAGTTTTTGCTGACTGTTTTGTCTATTACAAGTGATATTTGATCAACATTGGGAAATTAGAAAATAAGAAAAATATAATGGAACAAAGAAAAGTCTGACTACAATTCTACTAGCAGTTGAAAAATACCATCTATTACCTTTGGTGATTTTCCTTTTTATATACCTAGTTTTTAAAAATATTTTAAGTATGGGCTCATACTTTGTGCAATTTAATTTTAGATTTAAGTTACAAAATATTTATCTTAGAGTATGAAAATTCTACTTTAAAAACATTAATTTAAGTAGCTTCTATAAATGCAATTTATATTTCTGCAGACCACAATTTATGCATTCAACTTCTTGTTTTCTTGTTAAGGCAGGATCTTTCTACTTAGCCCAATCTTCCCTCCATCTTAACTCTTCTGCTTCAGACTTCTAAGTGTTTGAATTACACAATACACCCACCACTGTCTTCCTATTTTAGTAAGGTATATTTTTAATATTCAAGGTTTTCACTATTTTAATCAGTTATTCCATGAACATTTCTTTTTTTTTCTTTTTATTTCTTATATCTAAGTACACTGTAGTTGTTTTCAGACACACCAGAAGAGGGTATCAGATCTCATTACAGATGGTTGTGAGCCACCATGTGGTTGCTGGGATTTGAACTCAGGACCTTCGGAAGAGCAGTCAGCACTCTTAACTGCTGAGCCATCTCTCCAGCCCTCCATGAACATTTCTTATTTTGTATTTTAATCTCTAACTATTACTGCCTCTATCCTGAGTAATTAATGTGTTAAGCACTTTTGCTACTTTAAGTCTTTGAATCATGAAGTAGATGCTAATAATCAGGAAACATATCTACACATAAACTATGTGAACATTTTTAGTAATGACATTTATAAGGCGATAGTGCTGTTTTTACTTTTTAAAAATTACATTCTTTGAACACTAGAGGAAGGCAGGGGAACCTTATGAGCGAGAGTAAGGATTCAAGGAGGCAGAGGAGAACACAGCATACAGAATCAACTAACCTGAGCTCATATGGGCTCACAAAGACTAAAGTGGCAGCCATGGGACCTGCATGGATCTATGCTAGGTTCCCTCTGCATAAATGCTGTGGTTGTTTAGCTTGGGGTTTTTGTGGGATTCCCAAAAGTGTTGGGGGAGATGTCTCTGACTCTTTGCCTCCCCTTGGGACACTTTTCATCCTATTGGATTGCCTTCTTAACCCTTAATTTTAAGAATTGTGCCTAGTTTTATTGCAATTTGTTATATCATATTAGGTTGATAGCCCTGGGAGGCCTGCTAATTTTTTTTTCTGAAGATCTAGGGGAGAGAGTATATTGGAGGAGTGGGAGGAGTGGAGGTATGGGAAATTTCAGTAAGGATATAACATATGTAAAGTATAACAATAAAAATAAAAGCATTACAACAACAAAAATGTTATATTTATTTATAATTGACACATAAATCATATACATAAATATACTGCTGTGTGGTGTTTTAAAATGTCTATTCAGTTTTCCTATGTGCTTTCTGGAACCTCTGGAAATTACTCTTTAATTAGCAAATTATATGATCTTATTTATGGACTGTGTAGGGGAGATGTTTAGTATTTGTTTTAATGTGCCTTACTTTTTTCACATAACAGAACAAATTACATTTCTCCCATGTTGTTGTAAGGACCCGTGTTTGTTCTTTTATATGACTGGATATTATTTACTGTATATGTGCATTGCTTCTTTTTCCATTATCTATGAATGGACACTTAGGTTCATTGTATTCTGTATTGTGAACCATGCTGCAGTGAACACTGATGCATAGATGTCACATACAGATTGAATTTGCTTCTGTTACATACTCAGTGTTGAGACTACTGAATCAGATAATAGGTCTACTTTTAATAATTGAGGAATGCCCATACATTTCATAATGGCTGGTTTAACTTTCACTCCAACCAACAATGTTCCAACTGTTGCCTTTTTCTTCGTATCATTGTAAAAACTTAGTGTTTTGCATGTTCGTGCGTGTGTGCATGCATACCTGTGTTTGTGCATAGGTGCGTGCATGCGTTCTTGTGTGCATGTCCGTCCGTGTCCATGAGCATGCATAGAGAGGTTAAAGGAGGGCATTGGGTGCCTTATTTATTATCTCCATTTATTTTTTGAGACAGGGTCTCTTGCTGAACCTGAAGTTCAACTTTGGGGTAAGGTTGGCCACTGAGTTTCTTGCATCCTCCTGACTACATTTCTCAGTCTGTGAGTTATAGGCAGGCAAAGTCATTCTTGGAATTTTGTGGGTGCCTAGGATCTGAAACAAGGTCCCTGAGCTTTCATAGCAAGTGCCCTTATCCACTAGGTCATATCCAAGCCCCCCTTTTATCTTTAAGACAGGATCTCATTCTGTAGCCCAGGCTGACCTCAAGATCATGTGATATTCTCTTTTTTGCCCCTCAAGTTCCGGGATTACAAATATGATCAGTTTTTATCTGGATTAATTGATTTTGTTCTACTGAATTTTAGAACTCATTATATTCTATAATTTTTTTTTTTTTTTTTTGGTTTTTAGAGACAGGGTTTCTCTGTATAGCCCTGGCTGTCCTGGAACACACTCTGTAGACCAGGCTAGCCTCGAACTCAGAAATCCACCTGCCTCTGCCTCCCGAGTGCTGGGATTACATTATATATTCTAAATATTGACCACTTGTGTGATATATCCATGTAAAATGTCTTGTCTCATTCTGTACACTATCTATTTACTCTCATTTCTATACCTAAAGATTTTAAATGATATAATGCTTACTCCTTCCTTATGTGTTTATGTTTATGTGAGTCACACAGAAGTTAACTGTCCAAGGTAAGTTGGTTAATGTGATTAGGACAACGTGTAAAGTGTTCTGGGCTTATAATCTGATCCTGAGATTATTCCTCATGGTATACATGTTAAAACAGAGGAATCAAAGTATATCAAAAAGTTGGGGGGTGTTTCAGTGGTTAGGCTGTTAAATTCTCTCCAACTCCCCATAATTCCAGCTCCAGGAATCCAATACCTTCTGTTTACCTTTATCCCTTCCATAATTCCTCCCTTTGATTGATCATTTTACTTGTGTCATCATTTAACAACATTTTATTAAAACTACGGTATTTATTCACAAGGACCTAGATTCTAATTTTGCAAGTTTTACATTCACTCAGATTTCTTCCTTAAGCGAAAGAGCCCACCCATTTAAATGACACTTCTCCTACCTATAATAAGGCTATTAAGGATCTCAATCCACAGACTGTCTACTTCTCCTAGGGAAGTTTTGTGATGCATCTGGAATGTAAAGCCTTTCTACTTTCCTCCCTGACTCTTTTCACTACTCCTACACCATTGAAGCCTAGTAGGTTTTTCCTTAAGTAACTATGCATTTGCCTATTTCTTTTTCTCTCTTTCAACTTACCTTCTGTGCTACTCCAAAAGCTTCACTCTATTAATCTCTGTTATCCTCAAGGCAGTAACAGCAGAATTAAACTTGTCAGGATGTATGGAACAAGTGGCTCTCTATCCATTTGCACCATTCCTACTTTGTTTTCTCTCTGCGTTTTCTCAATACATAAATGGCTTCATTGCTTGCTTGCCAACATTGTAGCTTCTACAATTAAAATGTATTCCTCTACAAAGTCACAAACTGTTATGTAATTACTTCTGCAGGTGGCATTTAAATAGGTGAACTTTAAGTGTCTGAATGATAGGTATCTGCTTTTGCCAAATTACTTTTCAAAATGATTTTACCAAATAAACTTCTACTCATAATTTATAAGAGAGCCTAGGAGATAATCTTAAGATTTTTTATTTCTATCTACTACAGGGACTATAGAGTTGATGCTCAATTTATAGCCATTTGGTTGGCTGATTTGGCCTTATCATCTAATGATTTTCTTTTTAAAATGTAATCATTCTATCATTTCATCCCCTTATTTAACATAGCAAACACAGATTGAAAGTCATTTTCCAAAATATATTCTTGTTAATTAACATTATAAATGAATCACCCAGCCAACTTGGCTAAATCTTTATTACAAAATTAGTTTGCTTTTTTTAAGAGAAGAAAATCTTGAGGGGTATTGGAGAGACATATTTACTGTGATGTCTGTCACATAGGCTCCTTTCATTTTAGGAATCCAGATTCTCATTTTATGCATGAATGCTTAAGTATATTTACCTTCATAATCTGTGCAGGACCAATTGTCCTTTATTCCTTTAGCAGCTTCTGCTGGCCTTTAACCAAAAGGCAGGATGGCGCCTGCCACTCTGTTGAAATGGGACTCTTGAATCCCTTGTTATTTGCTAATGGAAGACAATCAAAGGCAAATTCTACAAATGAAGCAGGTTTCTACTATAATTAATTCTTTAATTGCTCATTTAGTCACAAAAATCTAACATTGGTTACAAATGGATATAGAGAGAAAACCATCATTTGTAAGGAAATAATAATCTGTTTAATCAAATTGCTTTTCATAGTGAGTAATTAAATAAAACTAAGCAATTAAATCAAAATATTTGAATATTCCTCCTACAGGTAGAAAAATTAGGTTTGATTCTAGAATTTGTTATCATGTATATAACATTTAGTCAGATATGTGGAGAAAAGTGGCCTTAAGAAGTGGAGACTAGGGACTGGAGAGATGGCTCAGTGGTTAGGAGCACTGATGGCTCTTCCAGAGGTCCTGAGTTCAATTCCAAGCAGCCACATGGTGGCTCAAAACCATCTGTAAAGGGATCTGAGGCCCTCTTCAGGTGTGTCTGAAGACAGCTACTGTGTACTCATATACATAAAATAAAAAAAATAATTCATTTATATATAAAAAAGAAGACTTCACAGATATGTGGGGGTGAACATCCAATATTCAGGAGGCAGAGACAGATGGATCTTTAAGAGGCCACCCTATGCCCCTCTTAGCAAAGGGCCTGAGTTGTCAAGGTACAGGCATGGGTATTTTTTAAGTCAGTTCAGCAGCTTATAGACATGGAAAAGGGTTGCCTGACTGTATTTTCATTCTCTAGTCATAGTCTGTTAGACTCACACTCTTAGTAAACGTTGGACTCTGCAAGAGATATTAAGGTTTTCATAAATTGTATCATTTACCACTAATTTGATATTTTAAGCAAGATCAAATTATTGTATGAATTTGAAGATATGAGTAGATAAAATTTTGTGAGATTAAAATGTACTCACTTGCTAAACTTTTAATAAATGCCATTTACCAAATATTTATTCTGCTAATTGAATCCATTTTTTTAAAAAGTGGCCAACCTAGTCTATAGGGTAAGTTTTAGGACAGCCAGGAATATACAGAGAAACTCTATCTCATTGACCACCCCTACAAAAACTGAGACATCATGAAAAATTTTAATATTTCCTATATATTCTCTATTTATAAGACTATTATTTATTTCTTAAAGAAAGGGATGGACCAACCAGTGACGGCGGCTGCCAGGGATCCCTCCCATAATCAGCCACCAAAATAACCACTATAGCATATGCCAGCAAGATAATGCTGAAAGGGACCTGATATAGCTGTCTTGTGGGAGGCTATACCAGTGCCTGGTAAACACAGAAGTGGATGCTCACAGTTAGCTATTAGTTGGAACACAGGACTCCCAAGGTAGGAGCTAGAGAAAGTACCCAAGGAGTGGAAGGGGTCTTCAACCCTCTAGGTGGAAGAATA
>LR753431.1:29285-128313 GCA_902729485.2 Mus minutoides | reverse complement strand
GGAGGTCCGGCTTTGACAATCCCTGACAAATACAGAAGTGGATGCTCACAATCTTCTATAGGGCAGAACACAGGGTCCCCAATGTAGGAGCTAGAGAGAGTACCCAAGAGCTGTAGGGGTCTGCAAACCTATAGATGGAACAACAATATGAACTAATCAGAACCCCCAGAGCTCATGTCTCTAGGTGCTTATGTATTAGAAGATGGCCTAGTTGGCCATTATTGGGGAAGAAAGGCCCTTGGTCTAGCAATGTTTATATGCCCCAGTACAGGGGAAAGCCAGGGCCAAGTAGTAGGAGTGGGTGGGTAGGGGAGCAGGTCGGGTGGAGGGTATGGGGGACTTATGGGATAATACTTGAAATGTAAATGAAGAAGAGAGAGAGAGAGAGAGAGAGAGAGAGAGAAGGGGAGGGGGCCTGGTTTGGTTCCATTCCCAGAGGCATAGCTCCTCCAGCAACTTCAAATCTCCTCTAACAAGGCCACACCTCTTAATTATTCCCAAACAGTTCCACTTACTAGGGACCAATCATTTAAATTAAATGTATGAGCCTGATTCTGAGTGAAGTTCTCATTCAAACTACCACAATGGAACCTAGTGGTAGAAGTCATTAATGTAGTTATTTTAAGATGGCAAGAAAGTCCAGAAACTAAAACTTTTGTGATCATTCGCTCTACAGAAAACAACTAAATTATTATACAGAGAACACAAAGTGGTTGGTGAAATAGGATGCTAGTGCCTTGCAGAGGCAACTGTGGAAGGTGTCTTTTCAGAAACCTGTCCTAGCTCACATAGGTTTAGTGATTAGAAAGCTGTGAATGTAATTATGTAATCTTATTTATCTTGGTCGCACAGAGCCAGTACCAGACAGAAAATGGAAATATGGAGTTATGCTTATCTTTTTTGCCACTTTCAATAGAATTTCCAATCAAAGAGTTTGTTTTCCATGCTGGGTATTAAAAGAAACATTATTAATTTATAAAGCATAGCAGAAGTAGCTGTAAGGTGAGCATGGCAATTTTTAAGTTCTAAGGTGGACAAATGTTTATGAAACCAGAATGCTTGTCTTGCACAACATATAGATGGGTTTCTTATTTATAATTCAGCATTAGTAGTTGTTAAGTGAATGCATAGTTTGTCTGGGGAAATATCAATTTATTTGAAATATGCCCAGATACATGACCTAAAAACATCAATAGATTGACTTACAGGAACTTTCAATATTAAAACATTTTTAAAAAGGCATTTTTGTATGTGAAACAAGTACATTAATACCAGAAAAGTAAAACACAACACAGCTATCTAACAACTGCACCAAAACTCAATTTCATGAAGCATTTTTCTAAGAATTTTATAGTCATATTAATTCATGGATTTTGTATTTATTCTATAATAATTTTTATATATCTTTTCCCTTTTATTTATTCTTTTCTCACACATTACATCCATACATGTCTTATATGCACTGTATTAAATTCATATCTGCATGTATTTGAATAGTATAAATAGTATTCAGTTTTTAATTATTAATGATTAGGAATACAATAGATTTTTACCTATTGACCTATTTGCTGTATTTTTGATGAAATTAATTTTAACATTTTATAGGGTTGTCATCATTATGTGCATGATTAGGTCAGCTGTGAATCAATATAAATTTGCCACCCCTCCCTTACAGTCTTAACAATACTGGAATAGAACCTAGGACTTTATACATCCTAGGGAAGGTCTCTACCATTGATCCTAACCCTTAGCTTTCTTTATAGTGTTCTCCTTTTACAACTGATTTTTTCCCCCTGATTTTATTGTCCATGGTATGGTCTTTATAAGAAGTTACCTTTCCTAAGGTTTAAAAACAATTTTTCCACAGCTATCCAGCTTTTTTTTTTTTTTTTTTCAAAAAGAAAAAAAAGGAATTGTTGGAACAAAATCTGCTTCAGCATTAAGAACACTATAGCTTTATCTGTGTTGTATGAAGAGGTTAAAGGTCAATGTCGGGTGTCTTTTTCTTTTTTTTTTTTTTTTTCACTGAAAACGCCATTCACAGCAATTTTATTGGTCTTACTGTTCTTAAAGGGTTCTTCCAAAAACAAGCTATTTTTAATAAATCAAAATAATTACATTACAACTGAGATTATAAAAATAACATCAACACTCCTTCGCACTGAGGATGTTTAGGTATCCACTCACAGGTCCCTTTATTCTGTCTGTATGTACAAGCAGACATCATCATCCCTTGCTAACCTCAACCTTATAGTGCCCTCTGCCCTGCAGCTCCCCACAGCGCCTCACTAACAAGACAAACACTTTGTCAATTATTCTGTGTGAAGCATAATCCTGGCAGACTGTGTGAGACATCACTGAGGACATCATAGTGAGGTTAAACACATCTACCATCGCCTTGTTCATTTCTGAGATGCAACTTGGCATAGTTGAAATAATACTGACCTAGAGAAAACCTCCTCTCACCTGCTTACACCCTTTTTGCAGATTAACAATAGTCCTGTGTAACACTACAAACTTAACTTGGGAAAGAAATCAAGCTGGGTAAGTTTTGTTTTTAAATTTTAACAATATAAAAGTCATAATACCACATTTCATGCCTATATTTAAGGTTATTCAGGCTCTAAAGGAAATAATCGAAATTAGATCTCTATATTATATTTTGACATAGAGTAGATGGGTGGCCAGTAAGACATGGCTTTGCTTTGCTGCACATCACCAGTGCTGAGGTTACAGGTTCCTGTCATCAGACCTGTGTTTGACTTGGGTGCTAAGGATCCACGCTTGGGCAGCAAGCTTTGCACCTACTCAGCCATTTATTTGCATTTACACCTTTAAACATACATCCTTTTGGTTTGTACAGTCTTACAATTAGATGTTGTCATCAATGTGTGAATACTGGTATGTATGTATGTGGGTACATACGTATGTATGTGGATATGTGTGTGTATCATTTCTATTTACACATCTACTCATACCTATAGTCTAAGAATTAGCTCAAGAACAGTAAAATTACTTTTACACTTTGCATCATCTAGCAGACTTCCATTAAATTAATGGAAAATAAAAACTTAGGGTTAATTACTTTTTTCATACTCAAAGTATCATTTTTAAATATAGGAAACTGCTGTGTGCTCTGGTTTCTATAAAAGGAGAAGATGGGGATCATTCACATAGTTTTATTCTCTATACTTTTTAAAAGAAAATTTCTTCTATTTGATAATATAGATAATAAAAAGTTAAACTGCATATGGGTCTCAGACTTGGCTGCTGTTAATGTTTTAGAGAAACAGTATTTGCTTTCATTTCTTTTATGCGTTTTATTATTATTATTATTAATTTTTTACAATCCAGCCATTGAGCACCCCTGGCTTATTTCTATGAGGAAAATGTATCCTAACATTTCTTTACTTTGACTTAGCTTTATCTGGTACTGCTTGAAAAATGTCCTATGTTAATATATTTTGAGCCAGTTGAAGTTAATATAGCCTCATGAAGCTTTCTACAATAAAAAAAGTATATTTCAGATTTGTTATCTTTTCTGAGTTGTTTTTCTAGCTGGCTATAAATAAGTCAATTTGTTCAGGGTCCAATGTTAACCAATGTTAATTTTCAGATTTTCTCTTTCTCTCTTTAAAATATAACACTCAATTCCTTTTATATGAGATTTTTAAAAAATAAAAAAATTTAAATAAAAAGCTAAACAGTCTCCTGCCCTAGATATAAGTATGTTAAATCTTTTGTCTTGTAAAAGTTTGTATCCCCATTTTGTGAATTTTCTCATTAACTTACCATGCTTATTTTCTAAAAACACTTTACAAACTTTATAAGAAGAGAGATAATATATTTCCCTCTTCCTGTTCTTAAAGTCAGGTGACATTTTGGGGTTCAATGTTTTTGCTTCAGAAAGGATACTCAAGTTATAGGAATTTGGTTAATGGTAAAAAGATTCATTCTTAACAGTAACTTCTCTCAATTCTATTTGCTTGCTTATCTTTTATAGCCTATTTAGGCATTCCATTTTTCTCTGCAGTTCCAGCAGACTTCTTTTTTGTTACAGTACAAACTCATTAGACCTTATCACTGTCTTCATGCCTTCATTTATGTCTCGAGTATAATGGGAAAACCACAAAGACTAATGTTGGAAACTAACAAGTGATATCACACTGAAAAGGTCACCGTTTTTAGAGGCTGAAAAAAAGGTTCATCTTCAGAGGCTTAGATTTGTTATCCAGACTAATTGACTGCCATTTTTGGGTTTGTAGCATGACAGTCTTTCCATTAAGGATGCTGTTTGTATTACCTATACTCCATGTTGCAAACACAGGGAAAACAGAGATATAGTATTTCTTTAGATGTGTGAGTCATTATAATATGAAATCAACAATCAATCTACTGAAAAATAATGGCAGATTCAAAATTAGGCATTACTGATTTTTTGAGGTACTGTGAACATTATACTACTCAGGTTTTGTTTTAAAATCAGACCTCAATTTAACTGGGAAAGACTAGAAAGTTTTACTGGTAAAATTTTATTACAGGCTGTACTCTTTCTTAGCTTTGCTTACATGTATAATTTTAAAATATATACCATATGTTCATATTATTTAGAACATACTTTTAAATTATAAGAGTGTTTAAACATCAATCGAATGGGGAAGTATTACAAGAGATAATAGTCTCAATATAGATTCTGACAAAATCATTTAATAATAGAAATATACATTCATTAGAACTGTGACTTGGTTGCTTTTAGGTAAAATATTATGGCACCTAAAATTTTAGCTCCTTTTGTAAGTTTAGAAAGCCATCACACACACACACACACACACACACACACACACACACACACACACACACATCAGTAATAAATTGATAGTAAATTTTCTATATTACCTTGTATGTAAGTTATTTTTTAATTGTTGTGACAAAACATCATGATCAAGTCAATTTGTAAAAGAGTTTGTTTAATTTGTGGCTCATGGATCTAAGACAGAGAACATGGCAGTAGGTAGTCAGGCATTGTTCAGGGGCTCCGGAGCACTAACTTAGAGCTTATATCTGATCCACAAGCATAAGGCAGGAAGACAGATTGGGAAACCTCAAAAACCACTCTGAGTGATGCACCTCCTAATCCTTCCCAAAGAATTCCACCAACTAGAGTACCAAGCATTCCAATAAACGAGTCTGCGGTGGGGGGTGGATGGCAACATTCTCATTCAAACAACCACATCCCACTCCCCATATGACTGTAGCTATATCATAGTGCAAGATGTGTTTAGAACAACTTCAAAAGTCACACCTCATCGTGAAACTTCTTTAATAAGATAGAAATCCTGGGAAAATAATGGATTCATATAAGTGGGAAGGAGTTTGCTCCAGAGTCTTGGCTGAAGCCTCTTTAGGTGTGATGTGTTCCAGCTCAATGGACATTTTCTGTGAAGACTGATTTGATAGAAACAATATTTCTTTTATATGAAGTTGTTTTATATTTTTAGTGTAAAGCAGATAAAGAAGATCTGTTCAACTGAGTGGAGGCACACAGAGGACAAGTGACCACCCAACTCCATATTTTGGCTATATGGAGTTATTTTAAAGAATGTTAAAGTAACAATCAATCATGTTTAAAATCTAAGTTTTCATTATATTTTACATTTCTTACATAGGAATCAAATTAGAAAACCGTTTGTATTAAAACACATATGTTAACGTCCTTGTGAAACTCTTATGGCCCACGGCTTTATCTTATGTCTGCAGATATAATTGACTATTCATCCCTAAACAAGGTATTTTTCTATGCCCTTTTAGGCTTAGGGAAATACAGAACAGGAAATTAAAAGAATTTAAGGGCTAAAAACCAGGGGCTGCTGAAAAAATTCTGTCTTCTGGACAAGATAGAATTATAACTATGAACTCATAATGGCTTCAGATACACACAAACTAGGAATGTCAATCTAGGTATACATTGAGGAAAGGCTTGCAAGCCCTGCTACTGATCTGTAAAAGAGATCCTGGAAAAGGGATGGTCACTGCCTTCACTTGTGTATATATCAAGCTTCAGTAGATAGTCCAAATCCAATTATCATATAAGCTGCCTTGGTTAAAGAAAATGGGTCACAAGGGAAAAAATAGGGAAAAATAGAAGTCAAGAGTTAGGAAAGGGAATGGGTAGCGGGATGAGAGAGGGAGTGTGCTATATAGCAGGGAGGATGGAGGGAGAAAGTCATTTCAGTGCATTATATACATGATGAAAGGAGGGAAGGGGCAAAATTTCTTAGCAGTCGTTTGAGATGTAACTCAAAAGCCACCCAAATGACATACATGGCTACTGCTATATTTAAAGCACAGCTTTATATATAGTGATAAGCCAGCAGCCTTGTTCTTGGATATGCTTTTTTCTTTCCCCGAGAGCCTTTACTTCTGTTTTCAAGAAACTCCAACATTGTATCATACTGGCCAGTAGTAACCCCAGTTGATATCCCTTCTGACAGTAGCTCTGGGCTGGATCACTTGATGTAACACATCTGACTAAAGACGTTTATTTAAAGTGAAATAGAAGACCAGGTATGGTGGCTTATGCCTGTAATCCCAGGATTTGGAAGGCTGAGGCAGGAGGATTATCATGAATTTATTGCCAGCCTGTGTTACATAGTATATTCTATGCCAGCGTAGGCTTTGAAGACTTTTGTTTTTTTGTTTTTGTTTTTAAATTAAAGGGTAGAAAAATTTAAAAGATGATATGTACTATTAAAATACTGATCCTAATATTATGAGTACTTTTTGCCATTAAATGCATTTTCTCTTTTAATAGCTATTAATTTTGCATAACAATATTATTAAATATTGATTGCATTTGATTATTTGGATATTTATTGAGTATATTAAATATTATTTGATATTTCTATATTTTTGTACGTTTTGAAACAGAGCTCACTCATTTGTATAGTCTTGGATGGCCTGAAACTCGCTCTGTAGACCAGTCAACCTCAAACTCAGAGATCTTCCTGCCTCTTCCTCCAAAGTTCTGGGGGTAAAAGCATGTGCCATGTATCCTGGCTTGGTTTAGGATTTAGACAATTTATTCATTACTTTTGTCTGGAATTGTTTCCATGACATCATTGTAACTAAAGGGAAGGAAAAGTAGATGCACAGGCAATACAAGAGTTTTGTTGTTTCAATCACCATTTCCAGTAAATAACAGCAGCTTTCCAAAAGGAGGAATTTTAAACATTTTGGATTGAGAGCATTTGTAATTTGAAAGAGTCATGGTCATTTTCTAGTAGACACATTAGGATGTTAGCTTAGCAGACGTTAGGCGCTGTGCTTATTTCCGGTCACACCCCCTCAATACAATATTTATTCAAGGTGTTGAGCCATATTACCTCCTGCAAACCTTCCTCATCTCAGGTTTGAATTATCAAGAAAAATAAATTTTCAAAGCAAACAAACCTTGAGGATTTTAGTTGGGAGGCAATTCTATAATAAGGATGAAACTGAGGCCTTAGCACAGCCCTTTCCAGCACTGCCAGATTGTCCTATGATAATTACCTCTTTAAAAATTAAAGGAGAGAAAAGAAGGGTTAGAGGGTGGTAGACACTAAAAGACAGGAGTTTTGCTGTTTATTACACCCATTCTCTTAGTTACAGTAAGAATTTTCCAACACGTGCTGTTTAAGGCTACATACAAGTTTTTAAAGGTTTGAACAAAGATCTCGATTGTCAAGAGGATGTAGCTTTTTCTCATTAGGTCTTGAAGTGTATAGGCAAACGCAGCTGGGAAAAATGAGAGTGGCATTCCATTAGACATGCCATGTCTGTGCTCTTTGAGGATTCTGCACGTCTCTTCACCATTCCTTTGTCAGGTAGTCATAAGGGAGTGTGGGAGGGACATTTAGCTTTTCCACATTGCTGCCTTCATCTATTTGATCACAGCAAGCTGTTAGGCTTGACTTTATTAATGAAGCAGAGAGGGAATGCTCAGAAGCTATCTTGGATACCAAAGAATGAATAAATAGACACTCTGCTTAGTAATTTGGTGTTGTGCACTAGGCAGGAAATAGTCTCGATCTGCATGGCTGTCTAAAATATATGAAATAGCTAGCTTTGAAGTTTCCAGGTCATTGTAGTGTAGTGGTTTAGGTTAGAGCATTGATGCCATATTTGATTTTAGTGTTTTTCTTCTATTACTACCAACGATACTATTATTAGTTGATTAAGGTGTATTGATGCCTGACAGAGAGGTAATATTTCATAAATGAAATAACTGACTTCCCATGGGATATGTAATGCCTTCTTAAAATGTAACTTAGATCAAATTATAATTTTTGTGTGTAATATATATTAAAATATTATTAGGATTGGTCTTAGACCTAATTTTTTTTGTCTCCCTTTCCAGTCCATTTTCGTTTTCTATGACACTTTACCATAGGTTGAAAAGATGGTGCTAAAACAGGTTTTTAGTTTATCTCTATAAATATTAGTTAGTCACTTTGTCATTTGTGTATACATCAATATTTGGTATATTTAAAACAGATGCACTTTTGGAAAGGTGGTAGCTTATTGGAAATGAAATGGTTCCAAAATAGAAATAGGAAAACAGGGAAATGGGGATAATTCTAAAGGGAAAATCGGAACTAACATGTTTATATGCAGCTCCATGGAGGGAGAACTGTTGAAAGTACTTTCTCATAATTTCTTAGGAAACATTTGTAGACTTTACATAACTAGATTACTTTTGGTTAAACTG
This sequence comes from Mus minutoides, assembly GCA_902729485.2. Classification (NCBI taxonomy): domain Eukaryota; kingdom Metazoa; phylum Chordata; class Mammalia; order Rodentia; family Muridae; genus Mus; species Mus minutoides. Next base: position 119,567 of record LR753431.1, on the reverse strand, counting down.
AGTGATAGTAACAGGGAAGCTATGAATGTCTCTGTGCATATATGTTAAGTACATGTTGATTATACCATCTTACCTAAAGACAATTTAAGTAAATACTTTGAATATTTCAGTAAATACAGCATGGCATTTAGCAAATTTTAAGGAAACAAGTGAATAACTTAGCTATTCCAACAATGTTTTGCCTCCGCATTCCTTGGCACAAACAGAGACCTCAATGAAGCATCCCTCACGGGAGTTGCCTGGGGACATCTTAAAGAAAAAGCCCAGGTCTCAATTCATCCTGCTCCTTTATTTTCACGCCCAGCTTAAATCATTATTATTGGAGTATAATTTACATATGTTAAAACACACCAAGTCTTAGTGAAAATGTTAGCAAATTTGACAAACATGTTTACTCACAACATCAGAGTACTGACCAATTTCAGCACTCTAAATAAAGTCACTCAGACTCACATCTTTGCAAATCAAACTCTATCCCTGTACACTGGGAAAATGTTGAACTGCTCTGTCACTATGAATATCTATGTACAAGCCACTTTGGACATGTGATTTTCATTTCTCTTGCATGAATACAAAGGAATAAAATTGCTGGGTCATATAAGTGTATACTTAACCTTATAATTAACACTAGAAGCATTTGCTGAAGTGATTGTATCATATTACATTTCCAGCAACAGTTTATTCATTTTTTTTTAACTTACTGACTTACTGGCTATGTAATGCAGGGCTTACATTGTCAGCACCAGGATCTTTCCTTTTCCTTTTTCTTTTAATGCATATTTTCTTTATTTACATTTCAAATGTTATCCCCTTTCCAGGTTTCACCTCTGCAAACACCCTATCCCATGCCCCCTGCCCCTGCTTCTTTGAAGATGCTACCCACCCATTCCTACCTTCCCGCCTTGGCATTCCCCTACATTGGGGCATCAAGCCTTCACAGAACCAAGGGCCTCTCCTCCCATTGATGCCCAACAATTTCATCCTCTGCTACATATGCAGCTGGAGCCATGGGTCCCTCCATGTGTACACTTTAGTTGGTGGTTTAGTCCCTGGGAGCTCTGGGGAGTCTGGTTGTTGATGTTGTTCTTCCTATGGGGTTGCAATAACCTTCAGCTCCTGCAGTCCTTCCACTAACTCCTCCATTGAGATCCCTGTGCTCAGTCTAATGGTTGGCTGCGAGCATCTGCCTCTGTATTTGTTAGGCTCTGGCAGAGCCTCTCAGGAGACAGCTATATCATGCTCCTGTCAGGAAGCACGTCTTGGCATCCACATATGGGATGCATATGGGATGGATCCCCAGGTGGGACAGTCTCTGGATGGACTTTTCTTCAGTCTCTGCTCCTACTTTGTCTCTGTATCTCCTCCCATGGGTACTTTGTTCCCCGTTCTATGAAGAATGGAAGTGTCCACACTTTGGTCTTCCTTCTTCTTGAGCTTCATGTGGTCTGTGAATTGTATCTTAGGTATTCTGAGCTTCTGGGCTAATATCCACTTATCAGTGAGTACATATCATGTGTGTTCTTTTGTGATTGGTTTACCTCACTCAGGATGATATTTTCTATTTCCATCCATTTGCCAAGAATTTAATAAATACATCAGTTTTAATAGCTGAGTAGTACTACATTGTATAAATGTACCACATTTTCTGTATCTATTCCTCTGTTGAGGGATATCTGGGTCTTTTCCAGGTTCTGGCTATTATAAATAAGGCTGCTATGAATATAGTTGAGCATGTATCCTTGTTATATGTTGGATAATCTTTTGAGTAAATGCCCAGTAGTGGTATAGTTGTGTCCTTAAGTAGTGTCTTAGTCAGGGTTTCTATTCCTGCACAAACATCATGACCAAGAAGCAAGTTGGGGAGGAAAGGGTTTATTCAGCTTATACTTCCATACTGCTGTTTATCACCAAGGAAGTCAGGACTGGAACTCAGGAAGCAGGAGCCGATGCAGAGGCTATGGAGAGATGTTCTTTACTAGCTTGCTTCCCCTGGCTTTGCTCTCTTATAGAACCCAAGACTGCCAGCTCAGAGATGGTCCCACCCACAAGGGGCTGTTCCTGCTTGATCACTAATTGAGAAAACACCCCACAGCTAGATCTCATGGAGATACTTCCCCAACTGAAGCTCCTTTCTCTGTGATAACCCAGCTGTGTCAAGTTGACACAAAAACTAGCCAGTACAGGTAGTGAGACCAGGGTCACATCATGTCGCCCTGCCTGGACTGGAACTTGCTGCATAGACTAAGTTGACCTTGAACTCAGAGAGATCCACTTGACTCTGCCTCTCTAGTGCTGGGATTAAAGGTGTACTCCACCACAACCAACTCTCAATCAGGATCTTTTATATTATAGCTATCTTGGTAGTGGATATGAAGTAATTATTATTTTTTTTTCTCTTTATTAGATATTTTCTTCCTTTACATTTCACATGTTATCCAGAGATTTTCCCTTACCCTCCTGCGTCCCCGCCCTGCTCCCCCACCCACCCCCTCCCACGTAATGACCCTGGCATTCCCCTGTTCTGGGGCATATAGAGACTGTATAACCAATTATTTTTTTAATCACATTTTTATTTTTGTTGATCTTTTCATGTGGTTGTTGAACATTCAAATCATTTTGTCTTGAAGCATATATCCTCTTAAAATGTTATCAATATTATAGAAATGAAGTGTATTTGTGATGTTAAGAGCAATGTACATATTGTCATTGCATATTCTTTTTTCTTTTATGTTTTAATATGTATGTTTTATGTTTGTGTGTGATCCAAGGATACCCAAACTATTTTGCCTAGTCTGTGGACTATATTTTTTCTTAATTGTATATTTGAATTAGAACTTAAAATTTTTGTTATAATGTCAAATTTATCATTTAAAAAATATTTATCAGCTTTGCGGTGGTGGCGCACACCTTTAATCCCAGCACTTGGGAGGCAGAGGCAGGTGGATTTCTGAGTTTGAGGCCAGCCTGGTCTACAGAGTAAGTTCCAGGACAGCCAAGGCTATACAGAGAAACCCTGTCTCAAAAAAACAAAAACAATTACCATTGCTTTTTACATTATGTACAATAATCCTTTAAACTAGTTATTAAATGTTGCTTATTTTTATTCTATATATTTAACTTAATCTCTATAATTAGCTGTTTTGAGCCAATCAGAATTATTTTTTCTGTACAGTATGAATTAAAGGCTCTACCTAACTATAAATATTTTAATTTTTTTCAAAATACTATCTGACATCCAAAAATTACATTGTGTCCATTTTGTCCTTCCCCAGCCTGAGAAAACCATCAGTCACCTTATGTAACTTTAGCTTTATCCATTCTCAATCTTTCATAGTTAGACTCATACATTCCAACCTATACATCTCTTTACCAATATTTTAAACATTTTATGGCCATCATAATTAGACTGTATTTAATGTTTCTTTGTTATACTTTAACTTTTCATTTTGTAATCTGTAACTTTTCATGTTTTATATGCATTTGTACATAATTTTTGTAAAAATATCTCTATTCAAAGCCTTTGCTTTTTTTTTAATTGGGTCATTTGTGCTTTTTCTTTAGATTTGAAAGAGAAATGTATACATTCTGGATATTAGACAAATTGATTATTTGCATATATTTTCTCTAATTTCATGGTTGTCTTGTCATTTTTGTGATAATGTCTTTTTTATTATATTGTCTTTTTTTTTTTTAAAGAAAATGTTTCTTTAGCCCATGCTGGTCTTGAACTCACTATTCGGACAAAACTGGTCTTGAACGCCTGTGCATTCTATATTGCTGAGTTACATGTGTTAACCACTATTCCTGGTCCTAATGTCTTTTGATATGTAATTTTAAATTTTTCTTAACTCCTATTTTTTTTTTCTTTTCTTGCTTATACATTTGATTTCATACCTAAGCCACATCAAAGGCAACGAAGATTTAGCTCTACTTTCTCCTCAGAGTGTTCTGGATCCCACGCATAAATCCAATCCAAGTCATTGATCTATTTTGTGAATGCTGTGAAGTAGAAGTTCAGTTTTATTATTTTGTTTATAGATTTCTTTTTGCCCAGCACTATTTGTTAAGATTATTTCCCTATTCAATACTATACTCAGTTTTGTTAACAATCAGTTTATCATAAATGTGTGGGCTCCTTACTGGATTCTCATCATCCTAGTTCCCCACAGTTTTGTGTACTTTTCTCTACATTGAAATTTGTAATCAAGAATCACGAATCATACAAGATGTTTTTCTCTTTCTAGATTGTTTTGAGTCTTTGTGTCCCTCTGCAATTCCATGTGACTTGAAGAATGGCTTTCATGTGGTGTGAAGATTGGCTTTAAAATTTGTGTAAAAAGAAAAAGAAAAAGAAAAAAAGTTGTTGAAATTTTAACAGTGTTTTCATTGAATATATGGATTGCTTTGGATATTTTTGCAATTCTTCAAGGCATTAAACCTTTCGATCTAAGCACTAAATTGTTCAATGTAGGAGCATACACTATCTTTCCATTTACTTGGGTCTTTTGAAATTATTTTTCTCAATGTTTGGTAGGTTTTCTGTGTCTATGTCTTTTATCACTTAGATTAAATTTTATCACTGCATAAGTTTCTTGAATTATAGTGTAAGTGTAATTTCAAAATTTAATATTATTTTATGTGTATGGGTGTTTTGTCTGCATATATCTGTGCACTACATGTGTGCCTGCTGCCTGTGGAGGCCAAAAGTTACAGATTGTTGTGTGTTAGTTACCATGTGTGTGCTGGTACTTGAACCTGACTCCTCTTCAAGAAAACTCAGTATTCACAACTGCTGAGCCATTTCTCCAGTTCTTGGAATTGTTTTCTGGATTTCAGTTTTATTGAAAATATGTATAAACAATTCTGTCATGGTCTTATACAATCAGTCGTGAAAATATTTTCATTACTTATTAACAGATTTCAATCAATTGTGTCAAATATGCTCATTGTTTATTCTGCAAAATTAATGATTTTAGTTATACCTTTTCTTTAAATTATTTTATTCTTAGTGTGTGTGTGTGTGTGTGTGTGTGTGTGTGTGTGTGTATGTGTGTGCAGGCTGATCTTTGTGTCTTTTGACAGTTGGATTATAATGGATCTCTCTGGATCTCTTTGAGGTTACTCTATGTAGAAATTTTTGAATGTGCATACCTATATCATTTAGCATACAAGGAAACCTTTTTCATATTATTTCTTCATTTTTTTTTCCTGAGGCATTAACTTTCTCATTTTGTTGCAGACTACCATCATGCGTATGCTGGGCTGTTTAATGGGGTCATTTAAAATGTCTCTGGATCTCCTCAATTTTCATGTTTTTGTTTTAAACAGGATAATTTAAATTTTTTTTATCTTTAAATTTGTGGGTAGTCTCTTCTGCTAACTTAAATTTTTTGACCCCTGGATGAAAATTTTCATTTCAAATATTGTGATATTTTTTAACTTATCAACTTTCTGTTTGATTCAAGGCAATGAATGTCTACATATGGTTTATAAAATAGATAATTCTACAAATTGAGACCCTGTCACATAAAACTTTCTGTGTTCTCTATAAGTTTTGTTGATATTTTAATTTTCTCTTATACTGTTATTGTGGTTTCCACTCAGTTTTATAATTTACTACAGAATTTTCTTTAGTTCCTTGAACAAAATTAAGATGCCTATTTCAAAGTGTTTGTCTAGTAAAACCAATGCCTCAATGTTTTCAGAAATAAAAGTTCCTGATTTGGCCGTAGTTCTATTTTTCTTGTATTTGTGTGTGGGGTTTTTTTTTTTTAAATTAATACAAGTAGATGTTTGACTATTTTAACTGGGAATCAAATCCTTATACTCTACTAATGTTGTTGCTGCTGAGTGCTGCTGTTAGCCTTTTGTTTAAACTCTTTCCAACTATCTTTTGCAAAGACCATCTCTATTTCTATGTCTTTTATTGAAATCAGCATTCATTTGCTGGAATTCAGCTTTGATTTTTCTTTTGCAATGCTGACACTCAAATCTAATGCCTCACATGTGCTAGACAAACACTGTACCAACTCATAGCTTATGTTAGAAAAATGTTTTGATATACAGCTCCTTGAAGGAACAGAATGACAGAAGAATAATGAATGTTTAAAATGAAGAAGTAGCTTCTTTTTAGAGTATTGATTTTGCTTTTGGGTACTTTTGCTTTGGGGTACTTCTTTAACATCGCTAGGCAATTTGTGTAGTTATATGAAGATCAGTTAAGGTGAAAGTGTTCAGGAGCCTTCTTTTGTGCTAAGCTTTTTAAATATCTCAGTACCCAGGGCATTTTTCAATACCCTAATATTTAAAATAAACTTTAGCTTTCTTGACCTGGTTTTGGTGCTCTATAGTATATGTCTTACCTTTACATTTTACCCAAGGCAACTGAATATTGCTCTCTTAGAATGTTTCCAAAGATGCTAACTGTTCTTTTTATGAGTTAATAAAAAAATATAAGTGTTTTGCATCAGTCTTTTAAGTAATTCTCACAGGACTTGGAACTGATAATTGAGAATGAAAGTTTGTAATGCTCTTTCAGGAAATAAGGTATGCGTCCTTAACTACTACTACATGGATGATCTCTTTCAGCCACAGAGTTAAGTGAGGTAGATGAGTCAAGGGCAAACAAAACCATGACATATGTTCTGTCAAAGCTGTTGTTGGTTAGTGCTTGATTTTCTGTGTTTCTATGGTGAGACATGTGCCTAGTCTTGCCTAGTCCACCATTTCGCTGATGTCCCAATTTTTTTCTAGTTCCAACATGCAGTTGTTTTGCACTGCTGTTGTCATTGTTCTACTTTTGAAAAGATGGTAGATTAGGTATTTAATTGTATCTTTAGTTTTTTGTTGCTCTTTAACAAACCATGTATGGATAACTTCAATTTCTGGATCCTATAGCCTTATTCTGTTGTTTAATCTCTGTCCTTATACCAATATCACACTTTCTTGATTGCTATAATTTTAAATTAAGATTCAAAATAAATCCAGTGCAAGTTTGTCTTCACTATGAAAACTTCCTTGTTTACATATAAATTCCGGGAAAAGTATCCCAATTTCTGAGAAGTTGTCTGGAATTTTTTATTCATCTTATAAATAAATTCACACATTTCCTGATCTTCAGTTTGCTGTTTGTTTCTTTAAGCTTTCTAGTAGGGTCTTTTATATTTTATGCACTAGTTTTCTTATTTATTATCTTATAAATTCTTCAGGAATTTTTATATGCACAATATTGAAGTGATTGGTTTTGAACAATCCTTTGAAATCTGCATTGAAAGCTTGTTACTCAGTGCACCAGTATTCAGAGATGAGCTTCCCAAGGATGATTGGACCCATAAGGACTCTAACTTAATCAGTAGTTCATTCCAAATTTTTGGTTCAAACATCAAAAGATTTAACAGTCATAATGGAGTTGTGGTCTATATGGAGGAAGTTGATTACTGATGACTTCATTTTAAAGGGTGAAGGCCTTTATCTTGTACTCAATGTCTGCCAATCCCAATCTACATCTTGCTTGCTGTCTGGCCACCATAAGGTGAGTGGCTTCTCCACTACATGTACCACACTCTCTACCATGATATTCTTCTCTGCTTTAAACTCTTAGTAATTGAATCAGCCAATCGTGAATGGATAGAAGCCTGTGAAACTATGGGTCCAAATTAACCTTTCTTGTTTAATATTAATTTATTTTAATAGGTTTTTATTATTTTAGAATATCATATATATGTACATGTATTTTGATCCTACTTATTCCTCACTCCACTCTGTAACTCCTCCCAGACTCACTCCTCATTGACTAGAAAACACTTGGAAATATCTGTAGATATTCTTTACTGTTAAAACTGTCCAGTGAGTACAGGCTAGCTAAGCATTCTACGATGCCCACCATGGCTAATCACTCAGTTTCTATGACAACGAATCAACCAGCCTGCAATACTGCTTCTGTAGCTAAATACTGCATTAAGTGTAAGGTTTAAAAACATGTACTGTTTTTAAATCTTTTATATGAATATGTTGTATGGGGAACATATTCATTCTTAGAGCCCACCATTCTTTTCTTTTATCTTTGATTTTTACAAATGCAGACAGACTTTATTTTTCAAATCATAAGCCCAGATTAGTAAGCACTTTTCTTTGACAATTGTCTATCACCAAGAAACAGAACTTTGTGAAAAGCATTACACACATTTTACCAAGAATGTTTTTACATGTTTGAAAATTTAATAATTTTGAAATACCATGTATTGATTGATGAAATTTTGGAAATGGTGGGTTCTTTATAAGACAGTGGTCACACCTGTCTCTGGAGCTCAGAAGTTCATATCTTAAAAGAGGAGCTAGCTGTCAAATGATCTTTAAGCTGAAATTTGATTTATTCATTTATTTAAAAACCTTAGATAGTTCAGCAGTTAACACTGGCAACAAAACAAACAAACAAACAAACAAACAAACAAACACCACTGGCTATTCTTCCAGAGGACCCAGGTTTAACTTATGGTAAGTTTAAAAAACCTTGCCTTATGAATGAAAATACTGATCAGAAGGATAAGTGACTTATTTTCTACTTTTTGATTTATCCTAAAATTTCTGTTTGAAAATCCAGATTACAATATATGTTAGAACCTTATGGATTCTGATTATCAGTTATTTTTCTCATTTCTGTGACAAATACTGGGCAGAACGACTTAGAAGGACTAATTTGAGGATGCAATTACCATGGTGGATGGACAGGTCTGAACAGAGCAGATTGTGCCCAATGTCTAAAGGCTGTATCAGAGAGTCCATGTGCTTGCTGCCTTTCTCCTTTTCCCATTTACTTTTCCCAGGTTGTAATTTAGAGCATAGTGTCTTTCAGATTCAGGGCTGCTCTCAATCCTTACTCAATTCTCTCAGGAACTTGCCTCATTAATCCTTCTACATTCTACAGGTATTCTTTTTTTTTTTTTTTTTTTTTTTTTGGTTTTTCAAGACAAGGTTTCTCTGTTTAGCCATGGCTGTCCTGTAACTGACTTTGTAGACCAGGCTGGCCTCGAACTCAGAAATCCACCTGCCTCTGCCTCCTGAGTGCTGGGATTAAAGGCGTGCGCCACCACACCTGGCTTCTACAGGTATTCTTAACTAATTAATCTTCTAGGTGCTTCTCAAATCTACCAAGCTGGCAGTATAAATTAACTATCACATTATACAACTTAGAACTATTCTATGAGATGAAATGGCAACATTTGTTTATATGTGATATATAATATAAGACATATTATATATGTATATGTATATGTTGGAGTGTATGGTACTGAGGGGAAACTAAGGGTCTTACACTAACTGGGTCAGGCTCTACACTAAACTAGAGCCCCCAGCCCTTTAAAAATCTTGGACTATGATTTTACTAAAGTGCTCAGTCTAGCCTTGTACTCATAGTCTATGCTGTCTTTTAATCCATGTTTTTTTCTGACCTAATCCCAAAGCTTAATTTAATTAATTATTGTTACATGCATATATGTATATGTGTATACATACATACGTATGTGTGTGTGTGTGTGTAGTCATGAATTCAACCTGCTTAGACTGTATAATATTACTTATATGAATGTTTTTGGGACTTAGCCAACCAGTACTATAAAATATATTCACATTTTACGTAAAATATGTCTTTAAATAGCCCAGTGGCCCAGCAAGTGTAAATAGGTTTGAGTATATTTTAAAATAAATTTTTACAACTCCATGTAAATTATCACTTAGAGGCTGAGTTTAAAATTAGACAAAAATAGATCTAAGAATTTCAATCTGAGACATTGCAGTGGCCTTTTTTGGATGAGGAATGCTTCCAGGAGGTGGAGAGTACCAAAGATTAACCTTGGAAAATAGCTAAGACATAGAATGGCCAAGTGAAGGGATGTAATGATAGAGAAGATTTGAGAGAGAGGCTGAATTGCTGAAACAAATCTGAGAACAGGGCTGGGCTGGATTTTTGAGACTAAGCTAGCCAACAGAGCTTCATGTTTGGTAATGTGGAAAAGAATTATTACTTCTTTCTTGAATATCTTACCACAATTGGGCTGGCAATTGTTGGGAATTTTCTAGTGAAAGTAGTGCTATTAATACCCACTTGGGTTTGTTTGCTCAATTTTTCCATGTGTATTAAATTCTGAGGGCTACATCAACAGCACAAACTTGTTGACATGCTTCCCATGATTGTCATGGACTCTAACCCTCTGAAACTATGAGTCCCAAATTAAATGTTTTCTTCTGTAAGATGCGTTAGTCGTGATGTCTTGTCATAAGTAAAACAGTGATCATTGTCAAAGTAAGACAATGACATCATCTAGCAATAGCACATTTTCAATTTTTTTCTCAGAAATAGAGATCACAAACAAGTATTCCTAGAAATGCAGACCTTTATTTAATGGTGTAAATGAATTATAGTACCTTTTGTTTTGTTGTTGCTATGAAGAAACATCATAACCGAGGCAACTCTTAAAACAGAAAGCATTTGATTTGGGCCTGTTTAAAATTAACTTAGCCCATTCTCAGCATGGCAGAGAGCATTGAAATAGAGAGCATGGTAGCAAGGAGCAATGCCCGTGGCAGGCAGATATGGTGCTGGAGAAGCAGTTGAAAGCTACATCCTGATCCACAGGCAGTAAGAGAGACTGAGTTTGGCATAGCCTTTTGAGACCTGCCTTTGCTTGTGGAGTATAAGAATTATAACATTGATAGGGGATAGGAGATAGAGATAGGAATATTTTTATTTTACATTTTAGAGGCTGTTTCTACTTTTTAGTGCAAAAGCAATTCGTATGTACATACTGATAAGAGTTTTGCTGTTCCTAGTTGATCTTTGGCTTAGATTTTGCTTGAGAAGAATGCTAATAACCTTGGGGATCTGCGGACTTCCATTACACAGAAAGATGACAACATGGGAAAAGTTCAGGAGAAGTTAAGAAAGAAACACACACACACACACACACACACACACACACACACACACACACACACACAATAATCTCAGAGGAACAAGGAAGAATGTCACCTTTGTTCTGATCCCCTATAATGTATGCTAACCAATGATGCCCTGAAAGTATCAGTTGTGATGTAATTACTTCTCTGGCCTACCAAAATGCTTGCTTTCTGAATAAAGTAAATTTTAATTAATCAAAAAAGAAAACAAACAAACAAACAAACAAAAAACAGACATGAGTCACACAGTTCTGGAGGTGCAAATCTGAAGTTGATGGACTGGCAGGGCTGTTCTTTACCTGACTGCTCCTCTTCCTCACTTCTAATTATGATCATCAATTCTTATGTTATGGTTTCCAGTCAGTGAGTCTCTCATCTCAGTGACATCCTACATGTATGTATCTCTGATCAAATTCCTCCATTGTACTCAGGCTACTTGTCACTAGCCTAAGGCCTTGAATCAAGTATGAATTTATATCAGTTCATTATATTTACAAAGACTCTTCTTTCCTTTAAAATAACATTCTGAGATAGTAAAGAGTGCATGAACTGGGAGACACTATCCAACTTAATACATAATATATAAGACTTCTTTCTTCCTTCCTCCCTCCCTCCCTCCCTCCCTCCCTCCCTCCCTCCCTTCCTTCCTTGCTGTTTTTGGCAGTACTGAGAATTAAACTCAAGCCAAGAGTGCTTTATATATTCTAAAATTCCATCAGATTCTAATAGTACACTCATTGTACAATTAACATAGCATAATCAACAAGTGAATCAAAATTCTCTATAAATTCCCTTTAAATATTTGTTTGCAGAGAATGGGATATCAGTTAATTTACAAATGGTTTAAATTATGTAAGATATTTATCTTAAATTTTTGTTCCTTATTAATACATCATACTTATAAAATGTATTTTATATTTCAAGAAAAATAGAATTTTTCCTTATTTAGAAATTTACCAAGTGGCCAGAATTTGCTTAGAATGATTTAAAGTCTTGATACGTTTCATAATTTTCCCTTCAGTACCTAAGCTATGTTATAGGAAGGTTAAAAGTTCAATGTGTATTTAAATGTATTCACTAATTCATAAATGCCTCTATACTTTTTTTTTACATCAAGTAAGAAATTGTTATTATAGCTTTGTCTCTGGCACTACAGATAACTTCCATTATAGCACTCAACAGAGTCAGTTATATTTCATCACTAATTACTTATGTGTCTATCTTTCTAACTAAATTGTGAAGTCATACAGGATGTAAATATATTCCTCTTTAGCACCCATTAAATAAATGAACTTGGATACAGCATTTCCATAATCCTAAAAATAAAGAGGTGAAAGCAAATAGATACAGTAAGGCTAGCCTAGGCTACATACTGATTTTGAAGCCAACCTTGGTCATTTAACAAAACTTCCTCAAAACCAGAACAAATCCAAAAATAAACAAGGCAATCCAATCACAAAGGGGACTATGCTACATTATTATATTTAATATAACATTTTCAAATGATAAAATTTTAGAAAGGAAGATTAGTGAATTCCATAGTTAAGGACAGTGCCAAGATGCATGCTTTTAATGTGGAAACCTTTAGGGTTATAACTGCAGTGGCAGCTATTGTAATACACATGCATGATAAAATTGAACATAACTAAGACACATATGAATATCAATATGAATAAAATTGGTAAAATGTATGTAATATTTATATTCAACAATCATATCCTAGCTATGAGATAGTCAATCATTTTGCAAGATATTACTCTTGGAGGGGAATGGGCAATTTGTATTAGGGGGGTCTACATTATTTCTTATAACTCCCTATAAATCCACAGGCTTGCTATTATAAAATGCATACAATTTGAAAAGTTATTCAGTCTGATACATAAATTGGATTTGATTCCCAACAGTGGGCATTTTATAAAATCAAACATTTTCTAAAACTGCTGCATTGCATTCCATACTCCATATGTATTAGTTTGTTAACTTACATGTTGAATGAAATTTGTGCCAGTTCCAGTTTGGAGCTCTTTCAAATGCAAGTACTATAAATATCACTGCAAAATTTTTTGTATGAACATGTTCTCTGTCTTTAGTATAAATGACTGGGGCTACAATTGCTGTTTCATCTGGCAGTTGCATATACAAGTCATAAGAAACTACCAACCTATTTTAAGGAGTGGCCTTCCCTCATTCCCTTCCCAATTTCACCCAGTAATCCTGAAATAACCCCACCATTATCAACATGTTAGTTATCCTTTTGCTACATAGTGATGTTTCAGTGTGCTTATAACATGTGGTTCCATGGTAACTAATATTAATTATTTTAATGTGTTAGTTTGCCACTTATATTTCCAGTTCTGTGAAATTACCAATCAGAGTTTTTCCACCATTTTTAACTTGGTCTGTCTGTCCTTTGTACTGTTTGTTGAGAACTCTGTATATCTTAGATCCCACTACTCTGTTGGAAATGTGATTTGCAGACATCTTCCCTGAGTCTATAGGCTTTATAATCTTCAAGTTTATAATCGCTCATAGAAAGATTTTAAATACTATTTCCTTTCATCGATTTTGTTTGTGGTGCAAATTAAGAACTCTCTACCTGGTCCTAGATAGTAAAGATTTCCTTCTAGATTCAGTCTTCTACACGATTTACAATTAGAGTCATAAGATTTAAGTCTATGGTCCATTCTGAATTAATGTTTTTCACAGATGTTTGGGAATTTAGAGCAGCAAAGTGGCCACACTGAGATCTTTTCATTGTAGAGATTTTTAAAGCTTTATTATTGTTGTTGTTGTTGTTGTTGTTGTTATTGTTTCAAGACAGGGTTTCTCTGGGTAGCCATGGTTGCCCTGGAAGACTGTTGCTCTGTAGACCATGCTGGTCTTGAACTCAGGGATCTGTCTTTGCCTCTCGAGTACTGGGATTAAAGGCTTGTATTACCACACCAGGCTCAATAAAATATTTTTCAAGAAGGTTGTCACTATGTGAAGGTGATGATCTCAGGAACATTTGAGAAGGTGAGGGAGGCAGGATCAGTACTTAATGGAGTAGGTACAAAGGCCAACTCTGGTGTGTGCATACTCAGCACTTGGTGGCAGACAGGTAGCTGTGGACCCCAGTCTGGCCACAGGCAGCATAGCTTTCTTGCAGGCAGTCTCCAGAGAGTGGAGGTTCCTAGAAACACGTGCCTCAGGATGAAGAGACAATGCCCCTGACAGAAATGTATTCCTTCCAGGGAGGCGCCTTTGGGCCACAACTGTAGAGATGGTCTTACTTTACTGTGTACCTACTTTCCCCCATGGCGTAACTTTTCAATGTTGTGCTTTTTTTTTTTTTAGTTGCTCATGTGTTAAGATGTAATCACACATGAGTCCAGCAGAAGTAGCAAAGTAGGTCCTGAGAACCTTCTTCTTTAAATGTCTGAAGCACACTGGGAAGTACTAACCCCATCAACTTGTCAACATCTCAGAGTATAATCTAAAGTTTAAAGCAACCAAGAAAATATTTGAGGATTAAAAATAATAATAACAGTTGAATTTCAGTTACAGAGATTTGTTTGATTCTCTGCCCTCAAGCTTGAAAAGGCTTTGAAGATAACAACCTGCATTTTACTGTATTAGTCTGTTTAGTATAGTTTTCCAGGACAGGAGAAAGTACAAGTGACCTTATTATTAAAGGATTGTGTTTTTCTCACTTTGAGCAGTGAAGTCTCCTAAAGGGTCAGCTTACAGGGCATGTTTTTTTTTTTTGGGGGGGGGTTGGTTTTTTGAGACAGGGTTTCTCTGTATAGCCCTGGCTGTCCTGGAACTCACTTTGTAGACCAGGCTGGCCTCGGACTCAGAGATCCACCTGCCTCTGCCTCCCGAGTGCTGGGATTAAAGGCGTGCGCCACCACGCCCGGCACTACAGGGCATGTTTTGAATTCAGAACTCTCTGAAGAATGAGGTAGTTTACTTGCCTCGGTGCATTTATGACAAATATTTAAGACTAATACATTATCTACTGTTCTTGGGAGTATGAAGGATGCCAGTTGGATAAACAATTTTGAAAATGTGATATGAAAGCCCAAGAAATAATATAGTTTGAAGAATCAGGACAAAGTTGCTCAGAGGAGATCTGAGATGGCTTGAAACTTTCTAGTTCTGAATGACAGGAAGTGGTGTCTAACCTAATATAGGAAAATTTTTGTGTAGGTAGTGGCACTACACACATTCACGAAGACAACGTTGTTTTATGGATTATAGAAAGTCTGTCTCCGATGTTTAAAAGCTCCCTGGTAACACAGTAAGGAAAGATTTTAGTGACCGCACATAACATGTAGTCGAGAATACAAAGGTAGCTTAGAAAAGTCACCCCAAAAAGCAGTAAGAAATCCTGGAGATGGATGTGAATGTGATTTTATATTTACTCCACTATAATATTAAGAATGTACTTTCCTTTCTTCTACCTTATAGGCAAGCACTGCATGCCTGTGCTACATTTGTAGGCAAAAGTATTCTGTTTTCATAGAAAAGAGCCACACACAAAAGGGGGAAGTAAATAGTATAAAAATTAACATAATTTTCTCACAAGGTGGTCCACAAATCACATTTACCTTAAAATGGCATTATATCAGCACAAAGAGAGTTGTATACAAAGAACTCAGAGAAACTTTCAGGATGATCTCATACTCAAAAGAAATACTCAAGAAATATTCCTGTCAATTAGAGGACCAACTTTTAATGATTTTGGACATATACCCAGGAGTAACACTGTGATTTCATAGCTGTACCATTTTTATATTCCAACCAATAATGGATAATAGTTTTCAGTTTCTCTGCATTCCCGGTCACATTATGCTTCTTAGAGTAGCGAATCTCATGTCTCAAATGGTAACTTCTTTGTGTCTTTGACATCATTTCCTCAATGGTGATTGGCAGTATCTTTCTGAGTACATGCTGATTGTTTTCTATATATTCTGTGAAGAAATCTACTTGATTCTTTTGTTGACATTTTGTCTATCTCAGAAAGGCCTTAAAATCACAACCTTCCCACCTCAACCTCCTGCATGCTGTTTATTATATACCATTACCATCCCCTTTTCTCATGTTCCCTCTCCCCATTACATCCTCCAGCTTCCTTTCTACTTTCATGTCAAATGTATAGGAAATGTACTTGGAGACGTGATAGATGAGATCATTTTTATCTTAATTAAGCCCCTTTGGGGAAGAATTCAATCTAGTGGCTTGGCATCTGCTTTGCAGTATCATATGCTGGCTTTTATTTACATACTCCACTTGATGAACCACAGTGTTTGTAGAGATTATGAGTCAACATACGTACTGATTTTTCATTTCCATTATATTTATTAAAGGAGACTACATGAATACTTCATGTACATAGTTATCAACTACAGTTCACTTGAAGGGAGTTCCTCAGTTGATTGCAGAAACTAAACAGCAGCTTGTGTTTTAAACTTGCTTCCTTCTAATAAAAAGGTGTAAAAACGAATGCTGTCTGTGGAACTTTGGCTGAAGGAAGGGAGAGAGGGATAAATGAGACTAAGAATGTTTGGAAAAGCTATAGGAAAATACTATTTTATGTTTTCCTAAAACACCACACACACACACACACACACACACACACACACACACATGCACACACACACTTTTTTGACATTTAGTGTTATTCTATTTGGAGTGAGGATGTAATTAAAGTCAAGGGGCCTTAATGTCATAGGATTTGCTTCCTTAAAAAAGACATACGTACAAAAAACTTTGCTTCCTCTCTGCCACATAAAGCTGATACCAAAAAATTAAGCCCTGAAGGAACATTTATCTTTAAGTTTTAAGCCTTCTGAACAGTGACATAATAAATTAATTTTGGTTCAGCCACCCAGTCTGTGATATTTTTTTATGGGAAACAGAATGAACTAGCATGATTGCAATATTAGTAAATTTCAAACATTCCAAATTACAAACATATGCACTTCATATTGAGAGCACAAAATAGTGTAGTTTTTAATATTGGAAAGCCAGAATAACATTTTTATTAAAGATACTTGCTTCTTCCTCATCCTGTGAGTATGACAGATTCTTCCATTTTTGCAACTATGCACTCTTACACCTATGTGAATGGGCTTCAGCCAGTATTAACTATTCTTATTACTAAAACAAAGTATCCTTTATCTGTATAACTGGAGTGTTGACAAGTCTTTTCATAAAGAAGTTATAGCCTTGACAAAGCTTTCTTACTTATGCTTTAGATATGCCTTTTGGACATAAACAATTCTTGTATGTTGTCTCCTGTTTTGTGAGTAGTCACTTCACTTTGTGAACTGTTTTCTTTGTTGTATAGCAGCTTCTTAGGTAGATATAATCCTAATTTTCTGTTTTTGCTTTTGTTGGTTTCTTTGGGACTCATATCCAAGACGTTATTGTTTACACTTATAAAATCTTAGGAAAAAAATTATTACAGTTATCTATTAAATGTGAGAGTGGGTACCCTGATGCACAGGTAGAGTTTCAAGGACAACTTACAGGAGTTCGTTTTCTTCTTCCACCATGTGGGTGATAGAGATTAAACTCTAGTCATTAGGGTTAGAGGAAAGCGCCTGTACCTGCTGAGCCACTTCTTTGGCCCTTACACTGATATTTCTAAGTGTTTTCTTCTAATGTGGTGGTTTTCAACCTTCCCAATGCTGTGATCCTTTAATACATATCCCCATGTTGTGGTGACCTGTAACCATAAAATTATTTTGTTACTACTTCATAACTGTACCTTTGCTACTGTTATGAATCAAATATAAATATTGTGTTTTCCCATGGACTTGGGAAACTCCTGTGTAAAGGTTGTTTAAATTCCCAAAAGCTTCATGACCCATAGGCTGAGAAACATGGTCTTAGAGGTTTCCTCCTTTAAACACATTTTTATTTTCTCAAGAACTTCACACATAGTATTTTGAGCATTTTCCACCTTCATCTCCTCCCATATGTACCCCTACTCCATAAACACCCAACTTTATGTTAAAAATTTTTTAAATCACATTAGTGCTATCTATATACTTTTAGGTGAATGGCCATCCATTAAAATACATTAAACCTATCAGGGTCTGCATCCTTGAAGAAAACCATCTCTCTCTTTTCTCCCCTGGCATCTAACAACTACCAAAAAGTCCTTAGCTAGCTTTGCAGTCAAGTCCTCCTTCCATGCTGAGATTTTTCTCTTGCTGCATGCTGTCACACCTGCTGGGAATTTGGATGCACAAGTGTCCAATTGTGTCAGGAAGACACTGTTTCCTTGTCCTCACTCAGGGCCCCTGGCTCTTATTCTCCTACCTCTTCTGCAGTAATCCTTGATCTTTGAGAGGAAGAGGTGTGATACAGATGTCCCACTTAGGGCTGAGCACTCAGCAGTCTCCTTAGTCTCTTTACTTTGACTAGTTGTGGGTCTCTGTGTTAATTTCCCTCTATTGCCTAAAAGAGAAGCTTTTCTGATGAGGTTTCAGATATATGCCTAGCTATGGGTACAGCAAACAGTCATTATTAGTTGGTTTAATACTATGTCTCATTACCAGAGTACTACTTGTAGGTGCTGCTCCAGGGCTTATGATTTATTAAACTATAGGTGCTTATGATTTGTTAAACTATAGGTTCTTGACTCTGATAACTATATCTCTTATGGCCTCTATCTTGTGGAACAGAGCATGAATCTAATGAGAAAATGATTTGGTACTCCTATGATATTCTTGCCACTGTTATACCAGGAACTTACGACATCAGACAGATTTTCATTATAGCACACAAATTTCACAGTTAAATAGTATTGATGAATACACTTCTTCTCTTAGAGAATGCATAGTCCCTTCCAGCACTATGAAATTTAGCCCGTGGGAGTGAAGCTTCAAAAGTTTCCTAGTTTTAAATCTAAAGCTTTCAGAACCTGTAGGTTATAATAAATTTTTATTTGATTTTTTTTGTACCAGTTGATAGGTATGTGTTATAGATAGCTGTTTAGGGACTGGGTTACCTCACTTAGGATGATATTTTCAAGTTCCATCCATTTGCCTGCAAATTTTATGATGTCATTGTCTTTGTAGTTGAATAACATACCATTGTATAGATGTACCACATTTTCTTTATCTATTATTCAGTTCAGGGACATCTAGGTTGTTTCTAGTTTTTGGACATTACAAATAAAGCTGCTATGAACACAGTTAAGCAAGTGGCTTTGTGGGATGGTGGAATACCTTTTGGGTATATTCCCAGAAGTGGTATAGCTGAGTCTTTAAGTAGAACTATGCCAAGTTTTCTGAGAAACTGCCAAATTGATTTCCAAAGTGATTTTACAAGTTTGAATTCCCACCAGCAATGGAGAAGTGTTCTTTTCCATATCCTTGCCCACATGTGCTAGCTCTTGAATTTTTGATCTTAGGCATTCTTACTAGTGTGAGTTGGAATCTCAGAGTTGTTTTGATTTTCATTTACCTGTTGTCTAAGGACATTTAACATTTCTCTAAGTGTTTCTCGGTCATTCAAGATTCTTCTGTTATAAATTCTCTTTAGCTCTGTACCCTATTTTCAAATGGGTCATTTTTTTGAAGGTTAGTTTCTTGAGTTCTTTATGTATTTTGGATATAAGCCTTTCAGATGTGAGGTTAGTGAAGATTTTTTACTCAATCTGTAAGTTGCTGACTATGCCTGTTAATTGTGTCTTTTGCCTTACAGGAGCTTTTCAGTTTCATGAGATCCCATTTATCAGTTGATGATTTTAGAGCTTGATCCATTGGAGCTATGTGCCAATGAGTTCAAGGCTCTTTCCACTTTCTTTTCTATTAGATTCAGTCTATTTGGTTTTATGTGGAGGTCCTTGATCCACTTGGACTTGAGCTTTGTGCAAGGTGACAAAATATGGATCTATTTTCATTTCTCTACATACAGATGGCCACTTAGACCAGCACGATTTATTGAAGATGCTATCATTTTTCCACTGTATGTTTTTGGCTTCTTTGTCAAAAATCAATTGTCCATAGTTGTGTGGGTTTATTTTTAGGTCTTCAACTCTATTCCATTGATTGACATATCTGTTTCTGTACCAATACTATGAGGGTTTATTTTTTTCACTATTGCTCTGTAGTACAGCTTGAGGCCAGGGATGGTGATTCCCCAGAACCTTTTATTATGAATTGTTTTTGCTATCTTAGTTTTTTCTTTTCATATGAAATTGAGAATTGCTCTTTCCATGTCTGTAAAGAACTCTGTTGGAATATTGATGGGGATTGCATTGAATCTATAGATCGCTTTTTGTAGCATGACCATTTTTGATATGTTAATCCTACCAATCAATGAGCATGAGAGAGCTTTCTATCTTCTGAGGTCTTCTACGATTTCTTTTTTCAGGGATTTAAAGTTCTTGTCATACAGATCTTTCACTTGCTTGATAAGAGTCACACCAAGGTATTTTATATTATTTGTGACTATTGTGAAGGGTTGTTTCCCTATTGATTCATTTTTCCTATTAGGAACTCTACAACCCTATCTTCCATATTCATTTGCCAATCAACTCCTTCTCACCTGTGCTCACTGGTTTCATTTAAAATGAAGACTATGGGATTTTTTTCATTACAATTGTATAAAATGACAATAGATTTTTTAGAGTAGTATATAGACACTTGTTTCTGTGGAAATAATTGTCCCCTATGACTGATGAGTATGGACAAAGTACTGTCAATTTTAATAAGAAATAGCTAGTTTTCTAATTATTGAATTGATCCTATATAGGACATGTTATACACACACACACACACACACACACACACACACACACACACACACACACACACATATATATATATATATATATATATATATATATATATTCTTTTATAAGAATATAAGTGGGTATTTGTATTTGTATTGGTTTGTGAGCATGTTATAACATTTTCCATACTTCATCGTTGTTTTTCGTAATTAGTAATGCAGTTACATACTTTAAAATGCCTTGTCTTTTTTTTTTTTTTTTTTTTGCCACAAAGGAAACGAGCAGCATTGAAGTGTTCTTAAGATCGCATTAATTCCTTGGTCTGTGAATACCAGTTGCTGAGATTATCAGCCAACAATTCCATTAAAAATATTCTTTTCTTCAGACTTTTTATTAGATGTTTTCTTTATTTACATTTCAAATGCTATCCCAAAAGTTCCCTCCCCCCACCCTGATCCCCTACCCATCCACTCCGACTTCCTGGCCCTGGCATTACCCTGTACTGGGACATATAAAGTTTGCAGGACCAAGGGGCCTTTCTTCCCAATGATGGCTGACTAGGCCATCTTCTACTACATATGCAGCTAGGGACATGAGCTATGGGGAAGGAGTTACAGAGACAAAGTTTGGAGCTAAGACGAAAGGGTGGACCATCCAGAGACTACCCCACCCAGGGATCCATCCCATAATCAGCCACCAAACCCAGGCACTATTGCATATGCCAGCAAGATTTTGCTGAAAGGACCCTGATATAGCTATCTCAAGAGAGGCTGTGCCAGTGCCTGGCAAATACAGAAGTGGATGCTCACAGTCATCTATAGGATGGAACACAGGGCCCCAATGGAGGAGCTAGAGAAAGTCGCCAAGGAGCTGAAGGGGTCTGCAACCCTATAGGTGGAACAACAATATGAACTAACCAGTACCCCTAGAGCTCGTTTCTCTAGCTGTATATGTAGCAGAAGATGGCCTGGTCGGCCATCATTGGGAAGAGAGACCCCTTGGTTTTGCAAACTTTATATGCCCCAGTACAAGGGAATGCAAGGGCCAGGAAGTGGGAATTGGTGGGTAGGGGAGTAGGGCGGGGGGAGGGTATAGGGTACTTTCAGGATAGCATTTGAAATGTAAATAAATAAAATATCTAATAAAAAAAGAAAAAAGAAAAAAAAAAAAAAAAAAAAAAAAAAAAAAAAAAAAAAAAAAAAAAAAAAAAAAAAAAAAAAAAAAAGAAAATCTCTTATGGGCATGTATGGCAGCGTGGGTCTGAGTATACTCTAGATTTAGTTAATTTGACAACCAAAATTGAACATTACATGTCCACCTCTTGTTAACTTGACATACAATCATATCCCTTATCTCATGCTTGAATTACAATAACCAGGTCATAATTATACCTAACAAGCTATATCTACCTCACATGTAGCCCCACATGTGTTAGGTATTTTAGGATAGGTTACAATGTCATTGAAGGAATGCCTAGTCTTTTAGGGGTCATTTTCAGACTGTTCCTTAGAGACAGCAAGGAAGCAGAGAGATGGATCCTAGCATATAGGTTTCTTTATGCTTTTCATTGCATCCAGGATCTTAGCCAGTGAAATAATGTTCCTGATGTACCCAGAAGATTGTCTCCTTGGTGATTCTAGATCTTGTTAAGTTAATAATCAATATTAACAATCACAATAATGTATAAATACCATTATATTACTCCATTAATATAAGATTTACACATTAGTTAAAATAAATAAATTTATACCTGGGGGTTGTAACACAAGCCCATGTAGCCCAGCTACTCTAGAAGCTGCCACTCTCTAGGATGACCTGGAGAGCATTGCAGTAATAAACAAAAACTACTGGTAATGTAGTTCTGTGATAGAGCTCTTCCCTAACACATTTGAG
This sequence comes from Mus minutoides, assembly GCA_902729485.2. Taxonomy (NCBI): domain Eukaryota; kingdom Metazoa; phylum Chordata; class Mammalia; order Rodentia; family Muridae; genus Mus; species Mus minutoides. The sequence goes on along the minus strand of LR753431.1, from coordinate 96,988 downwards.
CTCCCAGTACTGAGGACACTAAGAATGGAGGATTGTGACTTTGCCAACAATGTGGAAAATATTAGTGAGTTCCAGGTTCAGCCAAATTCTATGCCAAATTTCTATCATCAAAAAAACATTAATTTTTTTTATATTTATGTATTTTATTATACATGTATGAGTGCTTTGCCTGTGTGAGTGTGTGTGTGTGTGTGTGTGTGTGTACACCATATGTGTACCTCACATCAATGGAGGTCAGATAAGAGTACTATAGTCTCTAGGACTGTAGTTATGGATGGTTGTGAGTGCTGGCTCCCAAAACTGGGTCATGGACAAAAGTTCTTAACCACTGAGAAACCTCTCCAGTTACCTCTCCAAATAAAATTTTAAATTACATTAGGCATACTCTGAGCTAAAAATATTGGAAGATAGTCGTTAAAATATGAATCTTTACTGAATCAGTTCTAAATTAATTAATGTGGAGCATATGATGATAGTTACCATTTTAATCTCTGTAAAACAACCTTAGAACCCAATAAGAGACTTTTTCAAACTTCTTTTAGTTTTAGAGTTTAAGTTTCATTTTTTAATTATTAAGTTTAATTTACTACTACTGTAATTTGGCTGGAGAATGAACCCAGAGTTTCATGAGTGATAAGATATATCTATATCTATATCTATATCTATATCTATATCTATATCTATATCTATATCTATATCAATAAATTATCTTAAGTCAGAAGAGTAGTTGTTAAAAATGCACTTTATGATTATAATATACAAAAAATAAGCCAGATGTGAAGGTGCATGTCTATAATTCTTTTTCTTGGGAAGTGGAGGCAGAAGGCTCAGGAATTCAAAGTTATTATCATGTACACAGAAAGTTCCAGGCCAGCCTAGGCTATATGAAATGCCTTTAAAAAATAGCGACAAAATATAAGCTACCCTTAACCAAGACCAACCTTTCACTCCTAAGTTTGATGCAATAATGAATATAAATTAGAGGAGGTAATTTTCCTATTTATGGAAAATCAATTTTCCAACCCAATTACTTTTAAAAATGCCATTTCACATAAGGTCTATCTAGAAGTACTCATGAATAAAAATATTACCTAAGGACTGGACAGATATCTCAGTGAGTACCCAGCTTCAGTTTCTCGCACTCATATCAGGCAACTTACAACTGCCTATAACTACAGTTCTAAGAGATCAGCAGCTCCCTCTGTTATATGTTAGTACCACATGCATGGGATATACATACATGAAGGTACACACTTATATAAAGAAAATAAATCTTTTTAGAGTTTGTAATAAAAATGAAAAAACCCTACCTAATGCAAGGCATAGACTTGGCTTTCTTGCACCAAATGTGAGATAACTATGGCTAATCAGAGAAAATTAACTGTGGTTTTGGAAGATTACAGTATTAGTAATGAGGTTACTCATAAATTTTCCAGAGAAAATGCTAGAAATGCCATCATTTGTTAATTGATGTTGTCAAATCTTTGGGCTCACTTTGATTAATGTGAGTTTATGGTCATCCCCTGTCTGCCACCCTTCTGTAACCTCCCTTCTGTTTCCAATGCTACCCAACATATCCATGGAATAAACAACAGCAACCAAGTTCCTAACTGAGAGAGAACTGTACATTATTCTTCTATTATCACCATCTATTTCAAAGTATTACAAAGAAAACAAATAACATATATGCTATGATTGTGAATTACTTGTAGGCATCAAGTTTTAATTTTACATGTGTGTACATTATTGTGTTTATGTAGATAATGTGTTCCTTTCTATCTCTCTGTCTCTGTCTCCCTCCCTCCTTCTCTCCTTCCCTTCCTGCTTCCCCGCCTCCTTCTCTCCTATTCTGCACACACCAACCTAGCTGACCTTGTGAGCTTCGAGGAATTCTCCTTGTCTCTAGCTCCCATCTTGCTGAAGAAGCATTGGGAAGTCAGATACACACTGATAAGTGGTGAGGCTTTGACCTCAGTTCTGCAAGTCTGTACAGGAAGGAGTGCCTTACCCACTAAGCAGCCTCCCCTGTGTCTGTATCATATTTTAGAGAGCCACTTAATATTTTTAGCTCTGAATATGGAGAAACTGGCAGGTGCTGTTTTGGTTAAAAGGCTTTCCAACTGATTAATGTGTTCAGCAATAATTTGATTTTTAAAGAAAACTTCCATTATAGTGAGAAGAAAATGTTTCCCCTTCATAGAAAATCTGGCAAAATGTCTTGGCGTTTGCTCAGAATTTGTAAGCAAATGAGAATCAATTTGAAATATTGGAGAAGTCAAGGGAATGATTCTGGCTCTGCCTCTGTTACTGATGGGCTCTGAATTTTCTCACATTTAAAGTGATAGGAACACATTAGTTAATTTATAAAATCCATTACAACTTTTCTAACACTTTTATTGTAAGCATTTATTATGAAGAGATATGATGTGTTTATGGCTTGTGATAGGATATCATGCAAATTTGCACAAAACTATTCAACTTTGAGTTCAGAAGCAATTTAACAGTTGTTCTTCCAGTGGAGATTTTGTGTTGTGTTGTGATGTTCAAGAAAACTTGTTTTGTTTTGTTTTGTTTTGTTTTGTTTTGTTTTGTTTTTAATCCAATTTAAAATAATGTCTTGGCCTAGAGAGGTGAATCAGTAGTTAGAAGCACTGGATGTTCTTCTATAGGAAGTAGGTTCAGTTCCCAGCATCCATATAGCAGCTTACAACCATAGTCTATACAACTCCCTCTTCTGAATTCCATAGGCACCAGGCATACACATGGTACAGATAGAGACAAATACCCACATACACATAATAAAATATAAAACTAAACTAAAATAATGTCTTCTAATAGTGTCTTAAACTCACAAGAAGAGCCATTACATGTTGGAATGACATAGATATTGGGTACCTATGGCCCAAAAGTTTAACTTGTACTGAAAATCATCAGTCCTCTTCTTCATCACATTAGAATTCCTCAATCAGTAAAATAATGTGCAAATATTTCATCAACACCTATGCTCCATTGTTCTTCTAATATTATACCATTTCCAAGTAAATCAGTAAGTTGTATTTTCATATTTTCTGTTTGTGAATGTTATTGATAAGCTATTTCTTGTAATTGTAGGCCTTTTGGTATAGTTCCCAATTACTGCATTTATCCATGCAGTGCATTTATTAAGCCATCTTTATTTCAACAAGTGCTATAGTGTATTTATTTTCCTCACTTTTTTCCTACACTTTTTAAAGGAGAAGACTATCCTAAAGCATCTTTGTTATTATCTGGCTTATAAAATCGAATTTGTGTCAATATACTAACGTATACTCAGCAACTTTATTAAATTATTTTCTGATGAAATTCTTTTGAATTTTCTATCCCTAGGGTCATTTAATTTGTGTGACATTTGTGTTTCTTTTCCAAAATTTCTTTTCATTTCAAAAATTGCTAGTGCTTATGTTAAATACAACTCCATCACATATTGTGTAGTATATGTATATACTTTTACATATATACTTCTTGATTAAAAAAAAAACAGCCTGATATTTATCCTTCATATTCAGTCCTATGTATCTGTTTTATGGCATTTTTTGGTTAGATTTGCATCCTTTCTTTAAGTTTAATAGAATTATACTGAAATATTTTGTTGTATATGATCTTTAGACTATAGTATATGGTCACTTTTAATAAATATCTAGGATTTAACTCATAAATTTGGCTTCTTCATTTAATGGGCACATTATATTTTCGATGTCCATTAGTATAAGTTTGTTAGTCATTTTCAAATTTTCATATGTCTTTACAGGTTCATTTTTTTGTGTTATACTAGTTATGAGAGGTTTGTTTAAGATCTACAACTACATATATTTGTGTACCTTTATCAATTTGTTGTTTTATACTTTATATATCTTAGAGATATTATTAGTGTGCATAATTTAAAGTATTTTAAACAGAATCTTCCTTGTGAACCAAATCTTTTATCATTGAAGTGACCTTGTTTTATCTTTTGTAATATATTTTGCCTTAAAATCCATTTTGTCCTAAATTAATGTAGTGATACCAGCTTTCTTTGGTTATTATTGTGCCTAGCTTCTTCTTTTATTTCAACCTTTCTATGTAATCTTAGGCTTTTGATGTCTCTGATAAACATCATATCATACATTCTGAAATTTGCTTCCTTTTTTGAAGTTCTAAGGATATTTGTTTCTAACATTTTCCTCAGTGTTCTTACCTAAGATTTTACTAGCATTTTCAAACATAGTAAGAATATGTAATAAAAACAATTATATCTTCATCTAGACTCAGTATTTTTCTGTTTGCTTTGCACTTCTGTTTCTTGCTGCCTAGTGTTTCTATGTGTGTGCAATGATTATTTAAAAGTAATTTACAGACAGTAAAACACCATATACCTAAAAACCATAAATTGTCTTATATTAGCCTAATAAAATATCACCCTCAATAAAATTAATAATTTTAAAGGCACATGTCTGTTATAGTTGTTTATATCCTGCTTTTGTTCATTTTCTTGAAATTCCAAATATCAAGATGATGTTTGAAGAAAATATTCCATGGGTATCTTCTGTGGTATCTTCTGTACATCTTCAGAGGAGAGGGGCTATCCTCTCAGTAAACTTTATTTTCAAGGATGTTTTTAGGAAAAAAAAAAAAAAGACTTGAGAAGTGGTGATAGCTATTGTACTTTGCAAGAAAAGCCAGATGAGTTGACTTATCACTATAATAAAAACATGATCTCAAGAAAAACAGAGTTGCTACCCATTATGAGATGTGGAAGCTCTGTGATTTCCCAGCTTCTCTCCAGCAACCTAGATGAAGGCTCATTTTGAATGCTTAGCATCAACCTGAGGAAATGGGAGCTTATGGAAGCCCAGGATATGGGCCTACATTCTTATGACCTATTCAGAAGTCTCATATTTTTAGAACCATCTCATAACCCTGGGGTAATCCCACTGAGTTTTCAAGTAAAGAAGTGTTTTAATATTGTCTTAGTTGTTGACAAGATGACCTTCCTAAATTTTATTTCTTTACTTGGATTTTCTTTTTTTTAATTTTTTTATTAGATCTTTTCTTAATTTACATTTCAAATGCTATTCCGAAAGTCCTTTCCCCCCTCCCCCCTCCCTGCTCCCCTGCCCACCCACTCCCACTTCTTGGCACTGGCGTTCCCCTGTATTGGGGCATATAAAGATTGCAGTACCAAGGGGCCTCTCCTCCAAATGATGGCTGACCAGGCCATCTTCTGTTACATGTGATGCTAGAGACACGAGTTCTGGGGGTTCTGGTTAGTTCATATTGTTGTTCCTCTTCTAGGGTTGCAGACCCCTTCAGCTCCTGGTATTCTATCTCTAGCTTCTCCAATGTGGGCCCCGTGCTCCCTCTTAAGGATGACCGTGAGCATCCACTTCTGTGGGAGTCAGCTGTATCAGGGTCCCTTCGGTAAACACTTGCTGCCCTATGCAATAGTGTCTGAGTTTAGTGACTGATTATGGGATGGATCCCCGGTGGGTTAGTCTCTGTATGGTCCATCCTTTCATCTTAGCTCTAAACTTTGTCTCTGTAACTCCTTTCATGGGTATTTTGTTTCCTATTCAAAGGAGGAATGAAGTATCCACACGTTGGTCTTCCTTCTTGATTTTCATGTGTTTTGCAGATTGTATCTTGGGTGTTTTAAGTATCTGGGCTAGTATCCATTCATCAGTGAGCGCATATCCAATGACTTCTTTTGTGATTGGGTTACCTCACTAAGGATTATGTCCTCCAGATTCATCCATTTGCCCAAGAATTTCATAAATTCATTTTTTTAATAGCAGAATAGTACTCCATTGTGTAAATGTACCATATTTTCTGTATCCATTCCTCTGTTGAGGGACATCTGGGTTCTAGCAGATGCTGGCGAGGATGTGGAGAAAGAGGAACACTCCTCCATTGCTGGTGGGATTGCAAGCTTGTACAACCACTTTGGAAGTCAGTCTGGCATTATCTCAGAAAATTGAACATAGTACTACCAGAGGATCCAGCAATACCTCTCCTGGGCATATACCCAGATGTTCCAAATGGTAAAAAGGACACATGCTCTACTTGGATTTTCAATAGCATCTTTGATATATAATTTATACAATATTCCATTTGTCTACTCAAAGCATATGTTCAGTAGTTTTATAGAATATATACAGAATTTTACAACTATACACCAAATGATTTCTGGACCCTTTTTTTATCAATATGTTAAGAAAACCACATCCCTTAGCTTTTTCTTCCCATTGACATCAGCCACAAGTAACTGCTGGTCTGCTTGTTCATATAATTCAATATATTTTTAACATTTAATCGAAGTAAATGCATACCAGCATAAAATTTTGTATTTGTGGTTTTTTACTTAATATAATATTTTGAAAGTTTATGGATGTGGCATCATGAAATAATACTTCCCTCCTCTTTATTGTCAAATGATATTTCATTGAATATATATATTACAGTTTATTTAATTAGTTCATCTTGATATATATCTGGGTGCTTTCTTACCTTTGGAATATTATTTGTAATGATGCTTTGTTTTGTTTTGGATTTTTTTTGTTTTTGTTTGTTTGAGGTAATGATGTTTTGTAATTTGTAATGTAGACATATTAAGAGGTTTTACAGAGATATTTTTAATTTTCTTAGATATATGCCTAAGAGTGGAATAGTTTGATAAATGTGTTTAATTGTTTTAGTAAGTGCTGGACTAATCTAAAATGGCTATATTGCTCTGTAACCCTACCAGTGATGTATGAGGCTTCTATCTAGGCTTTATCCTCAGTTATGTTATTATTGTCTGTCATTTTAAACTAGAGATAGCTAGTATTATGAATTCATATTTCATCATGTTTTTGGTTTTCATTTCCCTCATGCATGGCTAATAATATTGAGTATGTTTACACATGCTTTCTGCATATATCTCTTTAAAATAAATAATTATTCACATTATTTGCTCATTTTAAAATTGAAGTACTTGACTTCATAATGTCATGAGGGCTATATATATGCATATATATGTATATGCATATATGTATAGATGTGTATATATACAGTGAATCTACAATACTGTATATTTATAAATCACATTTCTCATAAATGATAAGTAAATATATCCTCATAAAGGATATATATGTGTTTACCCTATTAAGTATTTTCACTTTTTAATTCTGGTAGTTTTCAAATTAAAAAAAAAATTAATTTATGCTCTCACTGCAGTCTCCCCTCAGCCATTCATCTTACCTTTCTCCTCAGAAAAGGGGAGGCCTCCCATTGATATTAACCAGCCTTGGCATATCAAGTTGCAGTAAGACTAAGTTCATCTTCTCCTATTGACGCTAGACGAGGCAGTCCAGGATTAAGGAAAGGGTCCTTCCCCAAAGTGGGCACAGAATCAGAGACAGTTCCTTTTAGGAGTCCCACACGAAGACCAAGCTACACATATGTGCAGAAGGCCTAAGAGAGAGTCCTAAGAACTTGCTGGTTGGCAGTTTGGTCTCTGTGTTTGGTTCCAGGTTAGTTGATTCTGTGTGTTTTCATGTGGTGTCCTTGACCCCTCTAGCTCCTACAATCCTTTTTAGCTCTCTTCTGCAAGATTTCCCAAGCTCTGCATAATGTTTGTTGGTCTCTTCATCAGTTTCCATAAACCTCCTGGGTGAAGCCTCTCAGATGACAGTTAAGTGAAGCTGCTTTTAGTAGTGTGAGAAGTAGGCTCTCTCTCATGCATGGGTCTCAAGTTGGGTCCTTAATTTCTGCTTCAACTTTAACCCTGCATATCTTGTAGGCAGAAAAAAATTGTAGGTGGAAGGTTTTGTGGGTGTGTTTTTGTCCCAATTCCCCACATTAGAAGTCTTCCCTGATTACAGAAGATGACCAGTTCAGGCTTCATATTCCCCATTGATAGAATTCTTAGCTAAGGTCACCCTCAGAGATTCATGAGAGTTTCTATTGTACTAGGTTTGTAGCTCTTCCCAGAGATGCCTCCCGGATTCCAGTTGTTTTTTCCAGTACCCTCTCCTTCTGCCCTCTCCTCACTTGCTTCTTTCTGTTCCTATCTCCACCCCATACAATCTTCTGTTCACCTAAGTTGTCTATTCTATTTCTCTTCTCAGTGAGATTCAAGGGTTCCCTCTTGAGCCCTCCTTGTTACTTAGGTTCTTTGGGTCTATGGAGTGTAGCAATTTTCAACTAATATCTACTTAGAAGTACATACCAAGTTTGTCTTTCTGTGTCTGGGTTAATTCACTCAGAATGATCTTTGACATTTTATTCTGATAATTTTAAATTTTTTAAACAGATTTGCATTATGTTCATTCATGTGTGTGTATCTGTAGTGTGTGATTGAATGGCATGCGCATATGGGTGTCTAAGGGGGCCAGAAGAGATTGTAGATCTCCCTGCAGGTGGACTTACAGGTGGCTGTGAGCTTTTGACATGGGTGCTGGTATCTAAACTGCCTCTCTGCAAAATCTGCAATCATACTTAACTGCTTAGCCACCCCTCTGGCCCTTTTTGTGATTTTTCTAAGAGGGACTGATTAAACAGATGTCAGGAAGATGGACTCCAGTGCTTTCTTTTCATCTTTTTATAATTTTAACTTCTCAATATGTTACCCATTTTAAGAAAAATACCTTAAAATTCACAAGGAGACATAAAAGACCAAGGATAGCCAACACAATCCTGAACAAAATGAACAATGCTGGGGAAAAAAAAACAGATATGTAGACCAAATAGAAATAAATTGAAGAACTAAATGTAAGTACTTCATACTCAGCCACTTTATATTTGAAAGAGATGTCAAAAATATAACCTGAAGAAAAGAAAATATATTCAACAAATTGTCATGTGAAAACTAGATGTCCTTGAATATAAAGGGGGAGTAGGGAGAACTATATGGGACAGTTCAGAAGGAGAAAGGAGGAGGAAGGAATGCAATAATTAAGTTACAATCTAAAACATTACAAATAAAGTTGTACTCTTCAAAAAACATGGATGTCCACATGAAGAATGAAATTAGTCCCTTATTTATCATCATACTCAAAAGCTAAATCCAAGTGGATCTACAGACCACAGCGTGAAACCTGAAACAGTGAAAACAGAAGAAAACAGAAGCTCCCCTATATGACATACGCATAGGAAAGGACTTTCTGAATAAAGTTTCATTTACCCATAATTTACAGCCAACAAATGACAAATGGAATTTCTGTGTGGCTAAAAAATCAATCAACCAAAGGAACAACAATATGAACCATCCAGTATGCCCAGAGCTCCCTAGGACTAAAACACCAATCAAAGAAAACACATGGTGGGACTCATGTCTCTAGCTGCATTTGTAGCAGAGGATGGCCTAGTTGGTCATCAATGGGAGGAGAGGCCCTTGGTCCTGTGAAGGTTTTATTCCCCAATATAGGGGAATGCCAGGGCCAAGAAGCAGGAGTGGGTAGGTTGGGGAGCAGGGGGAGTGGGGAGGGGATAGGGAATTTTCAGAGGGAAAACCAGGAAAAGGGATAGGATTTGAAATGTAAATAAAGAAAATATCTCATTAAAAAAAGAGAGAGAGAGAAAGGAAGCCTACAGATTGGGAGAGACTGCTTGCCAGGTGTGCATCTGACAGAGATTCAATATTCAGAATATGCAAAAGCAAGAGTGTGAATGAACAAACAGACAAACCCAAATGAACCTTTCAAATGATGGATTTAGAAAGACAGGGATTTCAAAAGAAGAAAAAAAAATGGCAATAAATAGCTTTAAAATGTTCATTGTACCCAGCTACTGGGAAAATGTTTGTCAAAGGAACTTTGAGATTTTTCTCTTACCCAAGTCAGAATGGCAAAGATCAACAAAACAACTACCAACAAATACTGTTGGCGGTGTTGGGAACTGGTACAGCCACTTGAACTCAGTGTGGAGAATTCTCAAAAAGCTAAAAATAAATCTACCCTATGACTCAGGAATACCACTCCTTGGCATGTGGTCAAATGACTCAACATCTCATTCCACAGATAATAGTTAGGCCATGTTTATTTCTGCTCTATTCAAAATATCTAGAAAATAAAAACCACCTAAAGTACACTTCGCCCAAAGAATGGCTAATGAAAATGAAGTATATTTGCACTGTGGAACACTATTGAATAAAATGAAAAGATTAAATTAAATAAATTAAAAGGATTGTACCAAATGAGATGATACAAATCTAGGAAGACTAATGTCATATATTCTATGTCATCTGAGGCTCTTTTTATTTATTTTTTTTAGATATTTTCTTCATTTACATTTTCCAGGTATTAAGATGTGAGTAGACAGTCTCAGTTTCTCTTTTTCTAATGTTTAAAAATTGTGGCTTGACGTAATCAGCCACCAAAATAAACACTATAGCATATGCCAGCAAGATAATGCTGAAAGGGACCGGATATAGCTGTCTTGTGGGAGGCTATACCAGTGCCTGGTAAACACAGAAGTGGAAGCTCATAATCAGCTATTGGTTGGAACACATGANAAAAAAAAAACCAAAAAAAAAAAAAAATTGTGGCTTGAGTGAAGAGTGACTCACAGAGGCTCTAATATTTGGACACCTGGCTCCTAGTTGGCAACACTGCTTTGGAGGGTGTTGAAGGTATAAAGGTACTTCATTTACACTTGTGTGCTCTCAAGATACTTCATTATGTATAAACAAATATTTCAATTTACAAAAGATGACAATGCCCAAAACACTTCAAGCAATATTCTAATCAGTTTTATGTTCATATTTTAACTTCTAAATTATTTCTATACTTATCCTATACCTACTATGTGATTAATTATTTTCAAGCAATAAATTTTTGAGCAGTTCCATACTGTTTTAATTATTATCGTTTTAAGCTATGTTTTAATGTGGTATAATATATACTTTGTTCATTTTTTCTTTAATTTTTCTATATTTTCTCTCAGGATAAAAAAAGAAAAAGATCTACAGGTCCATAATTATCATGCATTAACAAACTTCTATGATTTTGTAGAAATAAACTTTCCCCCATAATACTGAAGCAATCAAACTAGGTCTTGGGAAGCAGAAGCAAGAGCTATACAAGTTACGTGTTAGTCTGACACATTACTATGCCTCAGAAAGAAGCCAATAAACACTACTTGCTGATTTTACTTTTCATGTGGACTTAGGAAATCTTTTCAACTGAGATATGTAATATTCATTTTATCTCACTATTGGTCTCATCTAAATTTGTCTTTAACTGTATGGCTTGGTGTAATAGTTACTTTTTTTCCTTTAGAAATCTTTTCTGCCTATCCTTCTAGTGGTATGAATAATTTTTAGACTCAAGGGAATTGTCTTTCTTAACTATAATAATCACTGATACCAGTCATTTTCTTTTACTTGGTAAATCCTGTAGAACTCTAGTTAAAGTTTAATCTACTAAGGGAGATCATATTATCCATATTTGTCATAAATGAGAAACAAACCCCAGAGTGTATAGACAATATATCCATGGTCTCATAATGAATCAGTTGCTCAAGAAAGATCAAGATATATTTCTTGTATGTTATTAGTTTTTTTTTTTTTAATTACTGCTATAGCATTATTCCACTTAATTTAAATTTCATTTTCATTTGTTTACAGCTAGATCCGCAAGCACCCAGGTCTGCACAGTTTTTATATCACCCATAGATACACTATTGTGCTTTGTGCTTACTAGATATTTTGTCAATATGAGTAGATACTGCTTAAAAATTAAAAGTTGTTCCATCTAATGAGATACAAACTTAGGGCCACCTCCTTATGCCTGCCCATTAATAACTACATGGAAAGCGCCATCTAGTGGTTGGTGTGTTACAATGACTTGGCTTTTTTGGTGTGTCCCCTCCCCCTTCCCCCCCAAAAAGAATAACAAAATCCTATTTTAAAAAATAACCTATCTGGCATAAACAGATTATAACTTAAAATTTTAAATTAAATTCAATCAACAGTTTTATAATTCTTAAATAAAGAATATTTAATTTTATTTTATGTCCATTATTGTGGCTCCAGAAAATGGAGCTGCAGACAGTTGTGAATTGCCATGTCGTGTCTGGGAATTGAACCTGGGTCCTCTGGAAGGGCAGCCAATGGTTTTAACCAGTAAGGCATCTCTCTATCCCTATATTCTTAAATATTTTAAGGGGTTTTCTCTTTAAAGAATACTTCACATTTGTTGATAATGAACTTTGATATGATAAATGATTAATTTTGAAAAACATTGGATATAAGGAATGCTACAACTATATAAAATGTTTTATTTGTTTATACATTTTATTTTTAAGATTTAGGGGTTATTGTTAGATATTGAGAAGTGCAAATACATGTGTAATGGGAGTTGATATTATTTTTAATTTTATTAATAAAATTATATTAGTCGTCTCTGCACTATATTCGGGATGGTAATCTCTTTTCAGAGGAAAATTTATTATAAATGTCTGAAAATGCAAAAGATGTTATTTTTAATTTATAACAAAATCTCTTCTACATATATTTCTAATTAAAACATAGATACACTTACCAATGTCAAGCATTATTATATTATTATCCATTGTAAATAAGAATTACCCTTTGTTCTCCAATTAATTTCTGTAATTGAGTGTTGACAATATGTACAGTCTAATTCAGGTATTATGACTGTTGACTATTCTTATCTCAAGAACTAGTGAATGTGTGGCTTCTAAATTTTGCAAATTCATAGTTTAGAATCAATAATTCATCTTTGCATAAGCCAGAATTACATATTTTAAGTTGACCTCTGTTCCTCAACTTAGTATTTTTTATGAGTTTATTTATATTTTTATCTTGTGCCTAACAAGTCTCTTGCCTTCAATAATAACCCTTCTCATTTGATGAATGACTGTGTGTCAACAAACCTATAATGTAGTTAAAATGTAATACTGAAAACAATAAAATCTATGTCCCTAATGTGTACTAGTAATGACTGCATAACTATCTAGTTTGCTTCCTATTACTGGGTTAAAGTCCATTACCAAAAGCAACTTGGAGAGGAGAGGGGTTGTTTTGCTTTCATGCCTCAATCTCTGTCAATCAGCCCATTACTGAGAGAAGTCCAGGCAGCCAATTAAGGCAGGAACCTGGAGGCAGGAACTGAAATAGAGGTCATGGAGGAGTGATGCTTATTGGTTTGTTCTTCTGGCTTGCTCAGCTTGCTTTCTTATACAACTCATGACCACTTGCCCAGACATGACATTTCTCACAGTGGGCTGGGCTCTCCCAAATAAATCACTTTGGGGGAGAATGCTCCACAGGGGTCATTTTCCGCAACTGACTCTCCCTTTCCAAATGACTCTAGCATGTGTCAAGTTGATAAAAAAGAAACATATCCAACACAATAAAGGCTTTAAGCTGAAGTGTCAGAGTGTGCTTCTACTGGAACACACTCTTTTATAACCAGGAAAACAGGTTTCAACAGGATTGTGGCATCTAGTTTGAGCTGAGTTAAATAATAAAGATTTAGGGAGATTCTCCAGTAATAACTAGAAGACAAGATAGGAGGCTAGCTTACATGTTAAACTACAGGTGCTGAAGATGAAACAATGATTAACAGCATTTTATATTTTCCTTGTACAAAGCTTTCAGAAGCCCATTTGACAAAATGTGTTCAGCTTTCTTGTGCATAAATGCTGTGTTGTTTGCATATGTTATTCTAATTCCTGTTGGATTGTTTTGTCCTAGGCATTTCATCTCTACAGTAGTGTATGGTTTGGGATGTTAGAATGCCACTTACCATCTTCCCATTCTCTATGTGATTTTATAGTAGAGAATGATACTTTTCTGGCTCCAGAACATTACTCCCTAGTGTAGTTGAATTCAGAGCCTCTAGCCTTTGTGTAAAGCTTGGAATGGTTAAGAATTGAGCTATTAGCGATGAAAGAGCAGGTACATAGAGAAAAGTGAGATAAAATACAGCATTCGATGCTTTCTGAGCCACTTGTGAGTGCCAAGAAGTAAGCTGACATCAAGTGGCAGCTACTCTTGGCTAGTTTCCAAGGTCATGTGCTGCAACAGACTGAGAAGTAATTCATTACAAATGAAAGAAGAAGAGAAGAAGAAGAAGAAGAAGAAGAAGAAGAAGAAGAAGAAGAAGAAGAAGAAGAAGAAGAAGAAGAAGAAGAAGAAAGATGTTCTTACAACCTGGACAAATGACAAAACATCAACCAGAACGTCTTATGAATTCTCTTTTCATTTATCATCTTTAAAAAGATATTTCTCAGCTGGACATGGTAGCACACACCTTTAGTCCCAGCACTCCAGAGGCAGGAGCAGGGGCAGGGGCAGGGGCAGGGGCAGGGGCAGGGGCAGGGGCAGGGGCAGGGGCAGGGGCAGGGGCATCTCTGTGAGTGCAAGTCCAGCCTGGTCTACATACTGAGTTCCTGGATGGCCAGAAACTGGATGGTAGAGAGACTCTTGTCTTAAGAAAAGAAAACCAAAGAGATATTTCTCAGCATGTAAAGGAGATGTCTACAAAACCCAGCAACTTGATTTTTATTGCTTCATGTTGTTTTCCAAATACCACACATATTCTACAACATTTGTGCAACACACACACACACACACACACACACACACACAGAATAAATAAATGTAAAAATGAAGAGATATTTATTAGTTTAAAACTGTAAACTTTTATTTTCTCATTGTGAGAAATTGAAAGAAATACATACAACAAAATATTGAATATAAAAAGCCATTATTGGTTGCCTGCATCCTTTCATATTTTCTTATATTGATTTTGCAAGTTTGAATTGCTGTCTCAAGTTGATTTCTAAGTCAGAGAGTTATTGTTGAGTTTGTATTTAATGATTTTCCCCTTTTCTTCCTATAGGCCTGCCATGGGTGTTTTCCTGGATCCAAATGTGACTGCAGTGGTATAAAAGGAGAAAAGGTAAGTTCTGAGTAAAAAAAAAAAAAAAATCAAATTCTATTTGTAAATTAATTGTACAAATTAGGCTTCTATCAGTGCCCAAATATATAAAAATAGTTTCTACTGCATTGCTTAATTTAGAATGGGAACTTACATAGATGAGATTGTGTCAGGGTCAGCAAACATCTCTATGAAACATGATATCATAAATATTTTAGGCTTAGTACACATAAGTTCAGTTTCATTTTATTTTCTGCTGGGGATGGGATCCAGGGCTTTGCACAATCTAAGCAAGCAGTCTACAACTGTGCCACATTCCTAGTTCCTTAAAAAACAACACAAAAGGACAAAAATAAAGCCTCAGAAGCTACTGAGGATTCTTAGGGTACACCTGGGGAAAGGACAAGGAAATGGGCAGGGAATGGGAAGCAGAGATTGGAGAGAATAAACAAAATTAAATATGGATAAAAGTCCTTTCTAAACATCTATTACTTTACAAGTAAATCATTTTCTTATGTTTTGTTTTGGATAGGGTCTTCTTTGTAACCCTGGCTGGCTTTGAGCTCACTATGTAGACCTTGAAGTCACACAGAACAACCTGTATCTGTCTCCCGAGTACTGAGATTAAAAGTGTGAGCCATCATATCCAGGCCTACAGGAATTTTAATAATAATAATAATAATAATAATAATAATAATAATAATAATAATAATAATTTCTAGCCCTTGGTCTAGACAAAATACACTCAGATGACATCTAACTTGATGACTTTCGTCTTCCAGTGCCTTATTTGTCTGTGTGCCAGTAACTAACACCAAGTTAGAAATTTCAAACAAGATAATGAATTATAGACAGGAGAATTATGAGACAGGGATCTCTTTCTTCTTTTTAACTCAATAAACATTTTAATGAATAAACAACTATTACTAATTTTATATGAAGTTATGGATCATATCTTTAGTGAATATTTGAGTTAGATATAGAAGTATTCATTCGTGTAGTAAAAGATGCTTAAAAGTCCTAGTATCAACAATTTCATCTATTTATATTATTTACTCATTGTATGTTGTGATCTTATTTACAAGTCCCATTCTGTCATGTAACACACTACCCCCTCACAGAACATCTCTTAAATACTAGTCTAGATAACACGTGTGTGAGTAACATTTTTAGGGGAATAGCTTTGCAACACGAATGCTTTTCTATAGTGTCAAAGTATTAAAGAGGATTCATTTGAGATCACAGAGGAGGAAAGAAAGTGAAAGGGGATGTCTTTTAAAGAAAGGAAGCACATATGGAGAATTTACATGTATGTAGTTATTATTGCTTATTGCTTATTACTTCTCGGTCTGCAAGATGATGGATGGGCAAATTCTTACGAAGAGTCATAGTCACAATGACCTACAGAAAATGGTTCAAGACTCCAGAGTGCCTGGAAAAGAAGGAAGACATGATGGAATACAAGAAAGAGCAGAGTGGAGAACAAAAAATAAAGTTGGAGATTTCATTCCAATTCTTGGTTGTTTGATTTTATATGTATTGAGGGAAATTCACAGAATCTAATAAAAAGAAGAGTAGAGGCTTAAAATAACTGAGTATAGATTAGCCGTTGTTTGGTGAATGGATAAAACTCCATTTAATCAATCAGCCAGGAACTACTACATACAAAATATGCTCTTTAGAAGAAAATAAGAGAACCTAGTACCTCTTTCTATAGTATGCAATTAAAGCTTACCAAGTAAATACAACCAATAATTAAAAAAAAAGACAAATCACAGAAAATTATCAAAACAATACAGATGCTACTACATTTTGGAATTTGAAGCAGATAAAGTTTATATATTTATTTATTTATTGACATTCTTTTATTTTATTTTATTTTTTATTAGATATTTTCTTTATTTACATTTCAAATGCTATCCTGAAAGTTCCCGATACCCTCCCCCTGCCCTGATCCCCAACCCGCCCACTCCCACTCCCTGGCCCTGGTATTCCCCTGTACTGGGGCATATAAAGTTTGTAAGACCAAGGGGCCTCTCTTCCCAGTGATGGCCAGCTAGGCCATCTTCTGCTGCATATGCATCTAGAGATATGAGAATAAATAAATAGGTATTTATTAATTTAAAGGGAAAAACCTGTTCAAAACCAGTGAACATGTAGTAACCACAGATCACTGGCAAATACATGAAAAGGAAACTTGAAATTTGAAAAAGAAAAAAGCAGTTGATCCAAGGAATATGATAGCAAAACTGTTGGCTTGGAGCTGCTTACAAATGCAGATTTCCAGCCTCAACAACTGTAAGTCACCCATCTCATTCTGGTCATGATGGAAAATAATTAGTTTCAACAAACTCTTCAAGTGGCTCTTTACAAGCTGCAGTTTCAGATTTATATATCTTCATTTTGACAGCAGCTAAAATTCTTCTAATTATAGTGTGGCAACTGTCTCATTGTGGTACAGAATTATAAAGACAAAACAAGAATTATACAGAAGAAGATATTATCATTTTAATTTCTACACTAAGAACTTAGCCTTGAACTTGCACAATTTGCAATATTCTAACTGAAAATAATTTACAACTAGTTACCAATATAACACTTTCTCTTAATTTTTTTCCTATGTCCACAGACAACTATGTCTCTTGAAAGTTCTACATTATCCTTGAAGTATTATTCTCATGCTGCCTGGAGTGACATATGCCTGGCAAACTAGCACTCAGTCAGCATAAGCAAGAGGACTAGAACTTCAAGGCCATATTAGGTATACAGCAAGTTGGAAAGCAGCCAATTTACATGAGACACTCAAGAAACAAACAAACAACCATTTTTATGCTCATTTTCAGGAACCATTTTTATTGTTTATTATAAACAGCCCTCTTGAAAGGGGTGCTATTTTAAAGTATTTTAAAACTCCAGATCTTAGGTAATCAGTAGATTAATCTTCTTTAAACTGGTGAGCTGGGATGTGCCTAAGGGTAGAATACTTGGCTTTGTATTATATCTGGGACTGTAGATTTGATATCTACCAACACACAATAAATAAACTAGACTTATCATGAAATAGTTTTCCTTTGGATAATTTATCAAATTCTGAAATATTTCCTTTATTCTGGATTTAAGTAAAAGCACTCACTAGAAAATAAGGATGTCATTTATAAATGGATTTTTTGTTTATTTTTTATTAGATATTTTCTTTATTTACATTTCAAATGTTATCCCCTTTCTTAGTTTCCCCTCTGAAAATCCCCTTTCCCCTCCCCCCTTCCCCTGCTCCCCAACCCACCCACTCCAGCTTCCTGGTCCTGGCATTCCCCTACACTGGGGCATAGAACCTTTACAGGACCAAGGGCTTCTCCTCCCATTGAATGACCTACTAGGCCATCCTCTGCTACATATGCAGCTGGAGCCATGAGTCCTTCTGTGTGGTTCCTTTGATTGGTGGTTTAGTCTCCGAGAGCTCTAGGGGTACTGGTTAGTTCATATTGGAGCTAGAGAAAATACCCAAGGAGCTGAAGGGGTTTGCAGTCGCATAGGAAGAACAACAATATAAACGGATTCCTATTGAATATTTGTTCTATTGCACACTAAGAATATAACATTGAAAAAAGCCATGACTGTTTTCATGTAGAGGCGAAGGAGAAGGTGGTGTCCAGGTTAACATAAACTTCTGACTGAAACAGATGAGCTGTCTTCTATCTCATGACTTTTCAAACATAAAATGAAAATAATAATTTTACTTTGTCTTAAAATGGGGAGAAAAAAGTAAGATAAAACAAAACACTGAAGGAGTTTAAACAGTCTGGCAAACAGAAAACATTCAACATAGGTGGGCTACTTTCAGTCTTTCGAGTTTTAAGTGTTTGGGGAAATGCTTAAGAAAGTTGCTAATAAGAACTTACCATTACTATTTTCAATTTCCCAAGGAAAAAAGAGAAGGCAATAAAAGAATCTAAGTAATACTTATATTTAAAAGATAGCAAAAAGAAGATAATATATTTCACACATGCTTTTTTTTTTTTTTTTAAATTCAAACATGGGTGTCTTGGTCAGGGTTTCTATTCCTGGACAAAACATCATGACCAAGAAGAAGTTGGGGAGGAAAGGGTTTATTCAGATTACATTTCCATACTGCTGTTCATCACCAAAGAAAGTCAGGACTGGGACTCAAGCAGGGTAGGAAGCAGGAGCTGATGCAGAAGCCATGGAGGGGTATTTCTTACTGGCTTGCTTCCCCTGGCTTGCTCAGCCTGCTCTCTTATAGAATCCAAGACTACCAGCCCAGAGATGGTCCCACCCACAAGGGGCTCTCCCCTCTTGTTCACTAATTGAGAAAATGCCTTACAGCTGGATCTCATGGAGACATTTCCCCAACTGAAGCTCCTTTCTCTGTGATAACTCTAGCCTGTGTCAAGTTGACACACAAAACCAGCCAGGACAGTGGGCAAGCAGGATAAGTCAGTGGTTTGTTTTAAAGTTTGTCTTTCAGAAATAGGCAACCACTTCACATTCAGTTTATAAATGTGTGAAAATTATAGCACAAATTGATAGTGTGGTTTAAAAGGATTATATGAATACCTCTTAGGTAAATGTAGACACATCACTAGTGTTAGCTTTTCTTCCTGTTCATTTTAAGAAATTAGGTAGAAAACCATACTTTTATCCCATTCTTGCACAGGAAAGCTATATTTCTTTTACTTTAGCAAACATTCTACCTTTGAAATTCTCAAGATTGTTCTTTTTGTTCTTTTCTGCTACTATATAGCACCTGCTTTTCTGTCTCTAGTTCTGTGGTAATGGGAGGGAATTTCAGGATATACCATTAGAAGTTATAACATTTTATTGATATCAACATAATTAAGCTTTTAGCATCCTCTGTTTTCTTCTACAATTTTTACTTGTGCATACATATACATACATATATCTATGTAACAAAAATAATTAAAGAAAAAAAGCTATCAATTTGTGCAGAAGGTTATGGAGCATTGGAAGGTGTGCACCTGGGAGGAGCAGGAGGGGGCAAAGGGAAGGGGAAAGATGATGTAATTTTATTGCAATTAAAAGCACATAACAATTTTAAAAATGATTTTTTACATTAATTCTTTAGTTTATATCTCTCTGTTTATGTGTGTCTCTGTGTGTGCACACATGTACATGTTTCTCTGTGTGTGTGCACGCGTGCATGTGCCCACGTGTGTGTGTGTGTGTGTGTGTGTGTGTGTGTGTGTGTGTGTGCCCGAGCACACCTGTGCCCACATGCGGTGTTTGTATGTGTATGTCTCACAGTGTCTGAGTGCAGAAGTCAATCCTCTCCTTACACTTAGTCAGGCTTTACCTGCATAGCTACTTCAAGGCCAGCATCCTCTATTTTCAGTCTTTGGTTTATTCCCATTTATTTCTGTATTCCAGATAGTACTTTTGCTTTGAAAATACACATAGCATACTCTAGACATTTGACAGTGGTATACTCTAAATGGTAGCTGAAAACCCAACATGTACCTATTTTATACTTTGGGAAATATACAAGAACTAGGTTGTTTTTTTTTCTTTTTACTTTTCTTTCTGAGTGGAACTTACAGTCAGAGTTTTAATCCTAGTTCTTCTAGTAAGAGACCATTCAATAATTTGAGATAATCTAGCTCTTAAAATGTGAAAATTGTGAAATTTTAAATTTTTCCCACTTGCCTTCTTTATAATAGAACGAGGTTAAAGCAGTTATTATATTCTCACTTTATCTCTGATGGATATTGTCTAACTCTGCAAGTAGCAATGAGGTTATATTTACTATATATGATATATATTTGGGATGATATGTATTTTTTCTTCTCATACTTGTCCATGTTATTAGATATTTTGGACAAAAAATGTCACTATATTATGTTGCTTTCATCTGTCAGTCATTTGAACTTTCTGAAACACAACTATGTCTGTGCTTAAAAGTTCACAAATAACTTTACATTCTTGGTTAATTGCAGGGAGAACGGGGATTTCCAGGTTTAGAAGGTCATCCAGGTTTACCAGGATTTCCAGGTCCAGAAGGCCCTCCAGGACCTCGGGGACAAAAGGTATTTGTTTCAGTAGCCAAATAACAATAGCAGAGGAATTAAGCCACCATAAACTTAAGACAAGCTATCAAATCAACTAAAAGTTCACTGAATCATAATGAGAAAATAGTGTTTAAATCAAAAAACAAAGTTGAAGGAACTCTTATTTTCTGTATTCATTTATCCCTTCTTTCCTTTTTTCCCTCCTTCAAGCAGTGATTAATTACCTATAGTCCTTTGTCTAGGAGCAGAACCCCATAAAATTGTCTCATTTTTACATTAGCATGTGCATTGATACTGTTGTTGTTCCAGACTTCTTGGTAATCTTGCTGTTAGAAGATCTCAATCTCTTCTTCTGTGATGGTATCCTAAGTCATAGATGCAGGAATGTTGATGCAAGGCTGGATTCGCCCAAATACACTGATCTCTGTTTTTTGTCCAGTTGTGTGTGATTTTTGTTGTTTTTGTTTTATGATGTTCTATAATGAGAGATTTCTTTCTTTGATGAATAGTGGTAGCTAGACTTATTCAGAAAAAGTTTCTCTTCACCTTAGTGTTCCTAATGTTTAAATTTGGATATTACTGCCCTATTCAGGCATTTTTCAGGATGTCGTTGTATATGTGTTGGGGTCCACTGCCCCCAGTGGACAGGGTTTCCCTGGAGGAATGGCCCGAAGCTGAAATGAGACTAAGGGACATGGGGAAAGAAAAATCGCCATGGCTACATGGTTGCTGCTCAAAGTGACTGTTTAATGGAGGAGAAACACTTGGGGAAAAAAGGAGGGAGGCCCTGCCCCCAGTCTTCTGCACAGGCGTTCTGGAGTTTGGCGGGAAGCCTGAAGTATCTTGAGATCTCACAGGTTTGCACAGGTGGGCTGGTCATAGGTGGGCTGGGCGGAGCCAAGGTCCTGGGAAACCAGGAAGCTGCAGGGCCACCGGGCTTAATTAACAAGACAACAGATGCCTCAGCATCCGGCTTTCTAAGGCTTGGTCATAACACCAGCTATGCTGGTGGAAGAATGGGTACCACATATATGGTTTTTGGAATTCTTTTTACTTTAAACTTTTCTTGGGGAGATGCAAATACACACATTCTCGCCCACCCCATATGAGCACCAATGGCAGACCATTTTATGATTTTAACCGAAGTCCAAATTATGGTGACCAATGAATGTATTGGACTTGCTAACTGAACATGAATAAGGGATTACATACAGAAGTGTAGGTGACTGCAAAACAGCTGTCTCACTACAAGGTTCCACCATATCATGGATAATGATCTCATGGAGGCTGCTATGGAGTCTCACTTTGAATCAGCTTCCTACCTCTATGTACTCTAACATCTCCCTAAATCAGAAATTGAATGGGGGAGGGTCAATTGCTTGAATCTCAGATAAGTATCTATAGAATCATTTTTCCTCTACCTACTACAAAGTGTTAAAATTCAATTATCATTATCATAGGTCTGATGCATATATTTTTTTCCATGAATAAGAGTAACATATTTATGTGTATGATAAGATAGGGAAGGGGAAAAGATAATAGTGAATTTTGAGACCAAAAAGAGTTTCTTTTAGTTTTTAATGGCTGTTTTGGCTCTGAGCCCTTTTCAATTTGTGGTAGATTGACTGGTAAAGTGGTGTATGAAAGGTCCAGCTCTATTCACTTGCCCAAAAAGCAAAAAAATAAAAAATGACTTAATAACATTTTCCCTCTACCTTTATTATTTCATATAATGATGGTGTACCACATCATTAGAGGATTAAGAAAATCAAATGGATATCACCAGGTAGTCTTTCTAAGAAAGGAGGAAAATTAAATGCTTGGAGATGTTTTAATATAAAGCTAGTTATACCAGAGGGTAGATGTTGTGAGAATGAGGGTACAACTGTGAGGAGGGAATTTTTTCAGATTCAGCAGTAAATGAGTCTTGTGCTTAAATTCACTGAATAGAACTTCATATGAACACTAAGGAAATATTAACACTCTAAATGACTGACTACATAGAATTTTGATAGATGGGCCATTCAAATGAATTTCCTAGGTGCTATAACACAGCAAGTGTGAGAGTGGCAGTATAATACTTGCCACCCAGGAATGGCAAAGAAGTAGTGTAGAGTTCTAAATCATGAACTGAGCATAACATAGCAAAACAACTAAATTCTTCCATTTCTCAGCACACTGAAACTTAAGCAACAGCATTCTGAAAATAAAGTGGGAACACAAATTGATTAATTTTCAGCTATGTTATGGAAATGAGTACTTTGAAATAGAATGTAATTTGAACCACACAAAAAGCTGTTTCTCAAATGTGAGTTTATCTGGGAACAGGGCCAGAGTTTCTTGCATAGCATGGATATTAAGAGTAAATATTTGTGTTTTATTAAAAGAAGTTACATTACACTTATTTTAAAATAATTTAGCATTAACTGAGACTCTTTAATAATAGTATAATAGTTTATGAAGATGTGTTCATTTGCACATTAAGTTTAGAGAGTATTACTACAATTCCTTTTCATTATTTATAGAGTGGGAGTGGGAACAGCTTTTTAAACATTTTACATTCTACAGATTAAAGTGTACTTTTGTGTGGTTGGAGATTTGCATTTTAAAGTAATATATGTGATTATTCTTCACTGGTATATTCCTTTTTATGAACATATAGATTTGTAAAATAAACTGTCCAATTAGCATAGTTGCTTGAAGTGTGGTACTGAGATGTGTGTGTGTGTGTGTTTGTGTGTTGTGTTTAATTATATAAATTCACATTTGTAATGTTACAAAGTAGTTGTTAATTTAAATGTTGTTCCTCTTCAATAGATAATATATTCATTTTATTCACAATAAGTAAATATTATGAATACAATGAAATACTCTTTTCCACCTGTGTTTATTGGTCCCTGAATACATACCCACATTTTCATCCTCTTTGTTTTTAAAATAGGATGTATTATGTTTAGTTTGTATTTTTCTTATATCAGTGTTCTCAGGATATGTTATTCTTACTACATTCAATTTCATTGTATATATAAGCTATAAATTAGTAACAAGCTCCCTATTCGTGATTATGGTGTTTCAATAGTTTGCTACTATAAAACATAACTGCTAAGGTGTAAATCTTTGATTAATTCTTATTGCATCAATAAGCATGAATTGGAAAGATAAACTGTGGGAAATGGGTGCCCATGTATGCACTTTTTTTTACACATATTACTAGATCACTATTTCCCAAACATTTATGATTTAACTTTGATTTAGCAACAAAGAATATTTATTTCCCTACAGCTTCATCTCTACTACTAAAAACCTTTTCTAGTTGTCATTATGGTAGAAGAGTGACCTTTCAATATACTTTCAATTTGCATTTCTCTTTTTATGATTATGAATATGCTTCTCACAGATCAAAGTTTCCTTTGTCTTCCTGTGATCTCTATTTTCATATCATTTGCTCCTCTTCTCATGACTTGGTGCTTTCATATTGTGTTGAGCTATTTGTTAAGAAGATTATTTCCATGCACACACCGTCCATCGTTTTATTGTATATGGTCTTTTGCTTTGCTAGGCATGTGCAGGAAATTTTATGCATTTATGAGTCTTTGTCTTTAAGTCATATTGATATTCATGAGAACAAATCTTACGCACTTTGAGGGTATATATTAATTCTCAAAAGTTTTCATTCAGTATGTCAATTTATTTTTTATCCTGTGTGAATATTCTTGTGAAACCCATCCTAGTATACCGTTTGTGATTTAAGATACACTTTAAACACAGTCCCACAATACCCAGAGGAAGCTCTTCTCTCAGATGCTCTAACATGCCCAGGATTGTAGAATCAGAGGTGAGGAGGACACAGCATCTGTTCCCACAACTCCAGAAGTAACTGGGACCAGCGGGATCCAGGGACACAGGAACCTCGCCTGACCAGTGGCTCAGGTTCCTTCTGGTCTGCACCAGTTCACCTTGGGCACAAACTCCAAAGCCAGTCCCACAACATCCAGAGGAAGCTCCACTCCAGGCTCTCTAACACACCCAGGATCACAGAATCACAGGAAAACAGGATCCCAGGAGTTTGGTCATACCAGGATTTCAGGGTCCCAGCAGCAGCTTGACTCCCAGGAACTCTGAAACATCCAGGATCTCAAGATCACAAGATCCTGGAATCACAGGATCACAGAGACAGCTGGACTCTGAAGAGATCTGACACAACCAGGATCACAGGAAGGAAGGCTCCAGTCAGATATAACTAGGGCAGGTAGCACTAGAGATAATAAGATGGCAAAAAGCAAGCACAAGAATATAAACAACATAAACCAAGGTTACTTGGCTTCATCAGAATCCAATTCTCCCACCATAGCAAGGCCTGGATCAAAGATTCAGATCAAAAATCACTTCTCATGATAGTGATAGAGGACATTAAGAAGGACATAAATAAATTCCTTAAAGAGATACAGGAGAACACAAGTAAACAGGTAGAAGACTTTAAAGAGGAAACACACAAATCCCTTAAAGAATTACAGGAAAACACAATCAAACAGGCAAGGGAAATTAACAAAACCACCCAAGATCTAAAAATGGACATAGAAACAATAAAAAAAAAAAAATCACAAAGGGAGACAACCCTGGAGTTAGAAAACCTAGGGAAGAGATCAGGATTGAGAGACACAAGCATCCCCAACAGAATACAAGAGATAGAACTGAGAATCTCAGGGGCAGAAGATACCATGGAAAACATTGATACAACAGTCAAAGAAAATTGAAAATGCAAAAAGCTCCTAGCCCCAAACATCTAGGAAATCTAGGACATAATGAGAAGACAAAACTTAAGGATAATAGGTATAGAAAAGAGGGAAGATTCCTAACTTAAATATCTTCAATAAAATTACAGAAGAAAGCCAGGCTTGGTGGCTCATGCCTTTAATCCCAGCACTCGGGAGGCAGAGGCAGGCGGATTTCTGAGTTCGAGTCCAGCCAGGTCTACAAAGTGAGTTCCAGGACAGCCAGGACTATACAGAGAAACCCTGTCTCAAAAAACAAAAACAAAACAAAACAAAACAAAACAAAACAAAACAAAATTATAGAAGAAAACTTCCCTAACCTAAAGAAAGAGATGCCCATGAATATACAAAAAGGCTACAGAACTCCAAATAGACTGGACCAAAAAAGAAATTCCTCCTGTAACATAATAATCAAAACACAAAATGTACTAAACAAAGAATATTAAAAGCAGTATGGGAAAAAGGTCAAGTAACATATAAAGACAGACCTATCAGAATTACACAAGACTTCTCACCAGAGACTATGAAAGCCAGAAGATCCTGAGCAGATCTCATACAGAATATAAGATAACACAAATGCCATCCCAGAAAACTATACCCAGAAAATTCTCAATTACCATAGATGGAGAAATCAATATATCCCATGACAAAACAAAATTTACACAGTATTTTTCCACAAACCCAGCCCTACAAAGGATAATAGATGGGAAACACGAACACAAGGAGGGAAAAGCAAGAAAGCAATTTTTCGACAAAGCCAAAAGAAGATAGCCACACAAACATAATTACACCTCTATTCACAAAAATAACCTGGAGTAACAATCACTTTTCTTTAATATCTCTTAATATCAATGAACTCAATTCTCCAATAAAAAGACATAGACTAACAGACTGGATACATAAACAGGACTCAGCATTTTGCTGCATGCAAGAAACGCACCTGAGTGACAAGGGCAGACACTGTCTCAGAGTAAAAGGTTGGAAAACAATTTTTCAAGCAAATGATCCCAAGAAAAAAGCTAGAGTAGCCATTCTAATATCGAATAAAATCAACTTTCAACCAAAAGTTATCAAAAAGGATGAGGAAAGAGATTTAATATTGGTCAAAGGAGAAATCTACCAAGATGAACTCTCAATTCTGAACATCTAAACTCCAAATGCAAAGTACCCACATTCATAAAAGAAACTTTACTAAAGCTCAAAGCACACATCTTACTCCACACAATAATAGTGGGAGACCTCAACACCCCACTCTCAGCAATGGACAGATCATGGAAACAGAAACTAAACAAAGACATAGTGAAAATAACAGAAGTTATGAAACAAATGGATCTAAGAGATATTTATAGAATATTACATCCTGAAGCAAAAGAATATACCTTCTTCTCAGAACCTCATAGTACCTTCTCCAAAACTGACCATATAACTGGTCACAAAACAGGCCTCAACAGATAGAAGAAGATTGAAATAATCACATCCACCCTATCAGATCACCATGGACTAAAGATGGTCTTAAATTCCAACAAAACAATAGAAACACACATACACATGGAAGCTGAACAATGTTCTACTCAATGATAACTTGTTCAAGGAAGAAATTAAAAAAAATTAAAGACTTTTTAGAATTTAATGAAAATGAAGACACATCAAACAAAAACTTATGGGAAACAATGAAAGCAGTGGTAAGAGGAAAACTCATAGCTCTAAATGTCTCCAGAAAGAAACTGGAGAGAGCTAGCAGCTTGACGGCACACCTGAAAGCTCTAGAACAAAGAAGAAGAAGGAGGAGGAGGAGGAGGAGAAGGAGGAGAAAGAAAGAGAAGGAGAGGGAGAAGGAGAAGGAGGAGGAGGAGAAGAACAAGAACAAGAAGAATAAGAAGAACAAGAACAGGAAGATTAAGAAGAACAAGAAGAACAAGAAGCAAATACATACAAGAGGAGTAGAAGGCAGGAAATAATCAAATCCAGGGCTGAAAGCAACCAAGTAGAAACAAAAAATACTACACAAAGAATCAGCAAAACAAAGATCTGGTTCTTTGAGAAAATCAATAGGACAGATAAACACTTAGCCAGACTAAACAGAGGGCACAGAAACAGTATCCAAATTAATAAAATCAGAAATGAAAAGGGAGACATAACAGAAACCTTGGAAATTCAAAAAATCATCAGATCATAATACAAAAGTTTATACTCAACAAAATTGAAAAATCTGTATGAAATGGACAATTTTCTAGACATATACTAGGTGCCAAATTTAAAACAGGATCAGATAAATGATATAAACTGTCCCATAACCCATAAAGAAATAAAATCACTCATTAATCACCTCCAACATAAAAACCCCAGGACCAGATAGGTTTAGTCGAGAATTCTATCAGACCTTTAAAGAAAAACTAATACCAGTACTCTTCAAACAATTCCACAAAATAGAAACAGAAGGAACACTACCCAATTCGTTTTATGACGCCACAATCACGCATTTATCTAAACCACACAAAGACAAAACAAAGAAAGAGAACTTCAGACCAATCTCCCTTATGAGCATAGATGTAAAAATACTCTTGCCAACCGAATCCAAGAACACATCAAAATAATCATTCACCATGATCAATTAGGCTTCATCCCAGGGATGAAGGGATTGTTCAATATATGAAACCCATCAATGTAATCCATTACATAAGCAAACTCAAAGGAAAAAAAAAAAGATCATTTCATTAGATGCTGAAAAAGCATTTGACAAAATCCAGCATCCCTTCATGTTAAGAGTCTTGGAAAGATAAGGAATTCAGGGACCCTACCTAAACATATTAAAAGCAATATACAGCAAACCAGTACCCTACATCAAACTAAATAGAGAGAAACTTGAAGAAATCCCACTAAAATCAGGGACTAGAAAAGACTGCCCACTCTCTCCTTATCTATTCAATACAGTACTTGAAGTTCTAGCTAGAGCAATTAGACAACAAAAGGAAGTCAAAGGGATAAAAATTGGAAAGGGAGAAGTCAAAATATCACTCTTTGCAGATAATGTAATAGTATACATAATTGACCCTACAAGTTCCACCAGAGAACCCCTAAACCTGATAAACAGCTTCAGTGCAGTACCTAGATATAAAATTAACTCAAAAAAATCAGTGACCTTTCTATACACAAAAGATAAACAGGCTAAGAAAGAAATTAGGGAAACAACACCATTCACAATAGTCACAAATAATATAAAATACCTTGGTGTGACTCTAACTAAGGAAGTGAAAGATCTGTATGATACGAACTTCAAGTGTCTGAAGAAAGAAATCGAAAAAAGATCTCAGAAGATGGAAAGATCTCCCATGATCATAGACTGGCAAGCTTAATTTAGCAAAAATGGCCATCTTGCTGAAAGCAATCTACAGATTCAATGCAATCCCCGTCAATATTCCATATCAATTCTTCATAGAGTTAGAAAGAGCAATTTGCAAATTCATTCAGAACAACAACAACAACAACAACAAAAACCCAGAATAGTGAAAACTATTCGCAACCATAAAAGACCTTCTGGGGTAATCACCATCCCTGACCTCAAGCTGTACTACAGAGAAATTGTGATAACAAAACAAAACAAAACAAAATATTTCAAATGCTATCTTGAGAGTAAGGAGACAATTTTATAGGGACTTACAGACTTTGCATTAACAGTATTCATGTCCTTGTTGTCAAAATCTGTGGATATACTACTTTACATCAAACTGTATTAGGTCTTCTTTATTCAAAACTTTAAAGAACATACTTAACAAAAAATTCACGGAGATAGAATTGAAACTTTTCAGCAATTCAGGCATGACTAAAAGTGAGTAGGTAGAATTTGCAAGGAACAGAGAACAGAAGCTGGAAGGGAGAGTTTATGACTTTTAAGTTCTGTAAAATGTGCTTTCTGAAATAAATGGAAAGATAAAAGCAGAAATTCACAAAAAGCACGTACACCTGCAGTTTGATGTGTTATAGAAACTATCAAGACTTTTGAGCTTCTCTCTCTTTTTCTTTCCTTATGTACAAATGATTTCGGAAATAGCTGAACTTCTATCTTATCTTCATTTTCTTGTGTGTGTCTTGTATATCTTTATGCATGCAACATTTCTTCTTCATGTCAACAGTCTCCCCAGTAAAATACTGACCTTTCTTGGTATTGTTAAATTAATTTATCAATGTTTCGAATCTTAATCATAATTCTTGTTTGGGTGTGTGAAATTAACACTAACTTTCAGAAAAGTTTACCAAAAAATTCAGGCTAGCTAATGGAAAATTAGTTATTAGATGACTGATTTGAAGGAAAAAAAGGAACTAAATAATATTGTGTATTTCAGGGTGATGATGGAATTCCAGGGCCACCAGGACCAAAAGGAATCCGAGTAAGCATTATTCAGTGTATGGTAAATGCTTTGTCGTTGTCAACAGATAAGACCAAGGGAAATGGTATGAGAAAACAAGAAACTAATCATCATTGCTCGCAGACATATATACACATGTATGTTTATATTACATCATATATAGATACAAAACGCCAAGTTCAGTTACTCTTGCTTCTATGCATACATGATTTCAAGGATGACCACTTGTTATTGGATAATCAAATAGGGCGGGGGGAGGGGTCATCCCTGAGGATCACCTGGAGAAAGACTCCCTCTCAAGCGTCATTAGTTATCTGTAGTTTTGTGTCAAAAGTTGCAGCACTCTGGAATTTTTTTCCCATTCATATTAGCACATTAGTTCATAGTCACAACTCAAGGGTATTGCCCATCTATGTGGGGAACTCAAGGCAGCAGGTGTTCGTAGCAACTGGTCCCATCACTTTCTCAATGGAAAGCCAGGATCGACATACTTATGCTCAGCTTACTTACTTTATCTAGTTCACTATCCTCTTCTCAGCAAATGATCCTGAGCACAATGAAAATAGATCTTCTCTCATCAGTTAATGTAACCAAGATAATCCCTATAGGCATATCCAGAAGGCTGCTTCCCTAGTAATTCTAGATTCTGTCAAGTTGACAACTAAATTAACCATTAGAACAGCTCTTTGTCAGCCTGACACCTCAACACATCACTTTTAAGCCATAACTTTCCAAGCTTTGTCCTCATAGGTTCATGACAATTATATGATCCAAAATGCATTCATTCCAACTTTTAAAGTTCCCTTCATACTAAGCCTCTTAACTATGAGATACCATAAAAAAAAGCAATTGATGTACTTCAACATAATAGTGGCACAGAATAAATATCCCTCTCCAAAATAGAAGTGGGACATAGCAAGAAATAATCACTTCAACATAAATTAAAATCCAACTGGATAAAGATCAAATCCTGCAACTCTAAGGCTAGCATCTAGAGGTTGTAATGTGGTCAACTGGAGTCCAAAACACCTTGAGTAGTCCCACACACCTTTAGTTCTACCACCTACAACACATAGGTTATTAACTAGGCTTGCTTTTTTCCATGACCACAGCTTTCCTTGGCAGCTGTCCCTTGTTCCTGGCATCTCCACTATCTTGGGGTCTCAACTGCAACTTAGGGTTTACCTTTACAAGTTGATACTTTGGTTTCTTAGCACATATTTGTAGAGATTTCAACCATACCATAAATCCTCTGACTTTAGAATTTAAAAAAAAAAAAAAAAAAAGAACTTTACAGCAAGACTCAGTGACCTGCTTAAACTTATCTTTTATGCCTCTTAAACTTGTACAATGTGAACTACATTGCCAAGTTCTGTTTCTAGCTCTTGATGGAGGATCTGATAACTTCAGTATACCTTTTTGTTTGTCCCAGTGCAATGTAGGTTTCTCTTCAATGATCCTGACATCTTTATCAAATATATATATTATTCTCAGTACCAGGCTAAATTCTCTCTTGTATTGAAATGTCCTCTGCCAAATACATTAATCCATTATCTTTAAATTTACTTTCCATCAACTTCTCAGGAAATGATCAGAATGAAGACAAATTGCTGTCCAAAATATCATATGAATGCTCTCTAGCACAGTTGTTGGTGGAGTCCTAATTCCTTCTGAAATCTCAGTGACCAGCCCCCACCGTACACATTCCTCCCAATGTTATTTTCCAAGTTCCCAGCAGAATAACCATTAAGCTCTGCTTATTGTATCCAGAGACTTTTCTTTCTTTTTAAAAGTTTATTTATGTATTATTTTAAATGTAGGAGTGCTCTTTCTGCATATATACCTGCATGCCAGAAGAGGACATCTAATGGTCATGAGCAACCATGTGGTTGCTGGGGATTCAACTCAGGAACTCTGGAAGAGCAGCCTTAACTACTGAGCCATCTTACCAGTCCCAGGGACTTTTCTAACCTAATGTTTCATTTCTTCCACATTCCTCCTGAAAACCATTTCCAAAGGCCCAAGACCTGCACAGTCAATTTTATCACAACAATGTCCCAAATCTTGGTACCAATTTCTGTATTAGTTATTTTCCTATTGCTCAGATAAAATTTTCTGTTAAAGGCAATTTAAGGGAGAAGGGATTTATTCTGGCCTACAGTTCAGGGGTTAAAGTTGTTCATAATAATGATAAAGCCAAGGCAGCAAGGGTTTTAAGTTTTAAGGTCACACTACTTTCACAATCAGATGCAGAGCAGTATGAATACGCTCAAGATCCCCAAGCTTAAGGAATGGACCTGTCCACAATTAAGTCAATTCTTCCCACAACAATTGATAACGCCCCACAGGCATGCCCAGAGAGACATCTCTCAGGTTGATTCTCGAGTCTGACAAGTTAACAGCTACTACCAACCAGCATCTGGTTAGTATACGGCTGGTTTTAGAATTAGAGGATACTGGTTTACTAATAGTGGTAGTTTTTCAAAGATAAGATCTATCTTCTGTGAACCTCAGTTTCTTCACATGCTAGAAAGGTAAAGACCTTTTAGCTCCAATATCTCTTTTAGCTCCAAACTTCTGTTTATAGAGAAATGTATCTTTCTTTGACTATTAGATGCATGGATGGCTACATAACATGCTTATATGTGGATTCTTATCAAAACTTTCAAATTTTTTAATTCTTTGATATTTAAATATTTAGATTAAAAACTTGCACAACCTTTAAAAACATTCTATTGGCTATATAATTTTTAGCAGCTTGTTGTATCCCAACTTGGTGCATCAGTACTGGGTATGGAATTTTGACTACATCTCAAAAAATAAAAACAACCAATCCAAAATGAATATCCATTTCAGTTGCCTTATGTGGTGTTTATGACTGGAGTGGATATAGTATTGAAAAAAAAAGACAAGAAAGTCAAAATCTTTAGTTAAGATTTATTTTATGTATATGAGTACACTGTCACTGTCTTTAGACTCACTAGAAGAGGGCATCGAATCTCATCATGGATGGCTGTGAGCCATGATGTGGTTGCTGGGAGTTGAACTCAGAGACCTCTGGATGAGCAGAGGGTGCTCTTAACCCTTGAGCCAACTCTCCAGTCCAAAATCTTTAGTTTAATCTGGCAGGTATAGCTGTGATTTTTGTAGTAAATTCATATCATATATACCATTAAAGCTCTTCATAATTACACAATATCTCAAATAGCCATAAATACCTACCCATGTGACCAAGCCAGCTCAGTCAGTCACATAAGCACAGTGGAAACTAAAAAGAACTTTTCATTCTGTTAACTGCTAGTTCCAGATATCTTGGAGTGTTCATATAGACCCTCTTTCTGAAGTACAACTTTAGAGAAGCTTGATATAGTATGAACTTTTAGGTCTCCGATTACAGACTACTGTTGATATACAAAGTTTAAAAGTAGGAAAAGATTAAGTTTAGACAAAGATAGAGAGGACACAACATCCTTGTGCTTATTTCTACCTTCCAAACAATAGAACACTTTGACATTTTATTCAGTCTCCAAACAACCACCATTTTGCAAATGTCTTCAAGTCAATCCCTCAAAACTTTCACTTTGCAAATGAAACTTCAGTATCTCTCCATGACTATTAACCACTATACTCTTGTCTTATGTTAACAATTCATAGATTACATTTCATTTACTCTACACTACCTCAGGCCACAATTTTTAGCTTGTATTTTAATTAATTAATGAACAGCTATCACTACTTGAAGTAGTGATCAAGGAAGGATTTTGCCTTTTTTAAAAGTTGCTGAAGGGACCCTGATTTAGCTGTCTCGTATGAGGCTATGCCAGTGCCTGGCAAATACGGAAGTGGATGCTCACAGTCATCTATAGGATGGAACACAGGGCTCCCATTGGAGGAGCTAAAGAAAGTACCCAAGGAGCTGAAGGGGTCTGCAACCCTATAAGAACAACAACAATATGAACTAACCAGAACCCCCAGAGCTCATGTCTCTAGCTCCATATGTAGCAGAAGATGGCCTACTCGGCCATCATTGGGAAGAGAGACCCTTTGGTATTGCAAACTTTATATGCCCCAGTACAGAGGAACGCCAGGGCCAAGAAGTGGGAGTGGGTGGGTTGGGGAACAGAGCAGGGGGGTGTATAGGCAACTTTCGGGATAGCATTTGAAATGTAAATTAAGAAAATAACTAATAAAAAATAACCAATTCATATAATCTAATGTTTCAATTAATTGAACCTTTACGTTTTTTGAGATAAGTTCTCACTTTTTAGACCTGGCTAGACTTACGCTCATTGACAGTGCTAATATTAAAGTTATGCAGCACCATGCACATTAGTTTTTTCAAAAGCAATTTTGTACCACCCTTGATCTGTTAGGAGTCTTTTCAGGTTTTCTTCTTGCGCGTTGTCACTTTTACAGAAGTCATTGATCACTGAGATGTCCTTGCTTACTGGCTTACAAGTCTTTCAGAAGCATCTCCTGCTCTTTTTTTCCTTCCAAGCCTTGCTCCAATAGTGCTGCAGTCACAAACCTAAAACAGAGCACTGTGTTTTCTAATTTGTAGTGTCCTTTGGGATAGGTGCACAGAAGTGAATTGTTATGTTACAGGATATGTTGTGTTTCCAGTTTTGGTAGATAGTTCCAAATTCCAAGCCATAATCTTTGAGTCCATGTTCTCACCACAGACAAGAGAACCAGTTTCTCTATATCCTCACCAACAGAAAGAGTTGTCAAGTTGGATTTTACTGATCCCAACAGGGAGATTTAATTGAAAGATGCTTGGGGTTAGTTACATTAATGTCCTCAGAGGGAGATCCATTTGTTGCCCTCTCATCTCCTAGTGAATTCATTATTTACAAACCTGAAAGAATTTTATCTTTAAAGACAGACATTTCATCCACTGCTTTGCTTGCCACTGCTAACTCTAATGAAGAAAATGTGCTTACAAAACAGGAGTCTCTAGTTTTCTATAAAAGGAATTTTAAAGACAACTCTGTGAAAGAGTGTTTCTAGTTATTAAACCAACAGTGATTGGTAACAGTGAGGCACGTTTTGCAATAGCCTTATCATTGAATCAAGCGATTTCTTTATTATTATTATAGGGTCCTCCTGGACTTCCTGGATTTCCAGGGACACCAGGTCTTCCTGTAAGTATGGTTTTCATTCTTTTAAAATTCCCCTAAGAAGTAATGTAAGAAATATTATAAGTGTGTTATATTCCTTTTCAAAGGGGATGCCAGGACATGATGGGGCTCCAGGACCTCAAGGTATCCCTGGATGCAATGGAACCAAGGTGAGGTTGTTTTTTTTTTTTTTTTCCAACTTAATTGTGAACAGATTGTTGATTAAAGTCTAAAAAGAGACAGAGTCTTTTTATGTCTAAGACAACATTTTCAGTATATTAAACTTCGGTAATTTATTTAAACCTGTTTTACTAGTGAGGATAGAGTATTGGGTTAGAGGTTATCTTAAAAGTCTTTGTGTAAAGTATTATAAATATTAAAAGTGAATTAGGACTTGTGTGTTTCACATACTATAGAAGTTGTTATGGGTAATACTTGGTAATATCTTACTAATTTTAATTTTTTTAAATATGTTCTACTTAAAAATTTTAATACTTTTTGTTTTAAGCTAACAAAAATTTTGGATGTTATTGATGCCGTGGAGGAAGAAACTGATGTATGCCACAGAGCACACATTGGGTTCAGAGGACAGCTTGTGGGTGTTTAGCTCTTTCCACCTTGTGGACTATGGGTATCAAATTCAGATTGTCTGCACTTTGGCAACAAACACCTTTTATCTACTGAACCATCTCAGTGATTCGATTCATGCTTTATTTTTTAACTTCCTTAACTGTCACGGTGAAAAATACAAGTTTTTCATCAACAAAAATGGTGCACTTAACAATTAAAAAAAAAAACCAAAGCTTTAGATAATGGCACTTTTATTGTTTGGAGTCAACAATTTAACATTAAGACATAGCAATTGATAATTGAAAAAAATGTTCTTATTGTAAAATGATATTTTATATCATTTGATTTTTTTACTTCTTGTTTTTTTTCTTTTCTTAAGCAAATGCACCATTACTTTATGTTTATCATTTTAGCATTTTATGTTTTGTGCATAAGATTCTACAAAACTAGATCTATACTATATTTTAAAATTAATGTCACATCCCAGATTTTACACTAGGGTATACACTTTAGTTAACTTCCTGCAATGCAATGAACATGTTTTCTGAGATTTTTGAAACATACATAAATTCAACACATTACATTTAGACCCAGTATTTTCCAGGTCTCTGTA
Organism: Mus minutoides; assembly: GCA_902729485.2. Taxonomy (NCBI): domain Eukaryota; kingdom Metazoa; phylum Chordata; class Mammalia; order Rodentia; family Muridae; genus Mus; species Mus minutoides. The sequence goes on along the minus strand of LR753431.1, from coordinate 60,602 downwards.
ACCCTTGCCAACAATTATAATTTTTTTTTCTTAGCACAGTCCCAGTAGCTCTGGCTAGCCTCAGAGTCACAGAAATTCACTGGCCTCTATCTCTCAAATTCTGGGAACTAAATGTTCACCATTTTTGCCACAACAATTATACTTTTTTTAATGTGTAGATTTTTTTTACATTTTTATTAGATATTTTCATCATTTATATTTCAAATGCTATCCCCAAAGCCCCCTATACCCTCCCCTCACCCTGCTCCCCAACCCACCCACTCCTGCTTCCTGGCCCTGGCATTCCCCTGTACTGGGGCATATGATCTTCGCAATACCAAGGGCCTCTCATCCCATTGATGGGAAACTAGGCCATCTTCTGCTACATATGCAACTAGAGACACAGCTCTGGGGAGTACTGGTTAGTGGAACATTTACACAATGGAGTACTACTCAGTAATTAAAAAAAATGAATTCATGAAATTCTTAGGCATCTATCTGTAGAATATCATGCTGAGTGAGGTAACCCAATCACAAAAGAACACACATGGTATGCACTCACTGATAAGCGGATATTAGCCCAGAAACTTAGAATACCCAAGATAAAATTTGCAAAACACATGAAATCAAGAAGAAGGAAGCCCAAAGTGTGGATACTTCGCTCCTACTTAGAATGGGGAACAGACAAAGATCGGAGCTAAAAAGGAAGGAAAGACCATCCAGAGACTGCCCCACCTGAGAATCCATCCCATATACAACTACCAAACCCAGACACTATTGCATAGGCCAGAAAGATTTTGCTGACAGGACCCTGATATAGCTATCTCTTGTGAGGCTATGCCAATGCCTGGCAAATACAGAAGTGGATGCTCACAGTCATCTATTGGATGGAACACAGGGCCCCTAATGAAGGAGCTAGAGAAAGTACCCAAGGAGCTAAAGGGGTTTGCAATCCTATAATGTGTATGTAGATTTTTAAGGCAAATATCTGGAATTGAGAAATTTATTTATGTTCTTCATTCTAGCTGAGGCAGTCTTTGATGGTTGGACCAATAAGAAATTTGTTTGTATAACACATTTCATAAGAAAGTGAACTGTTTTGTTCCTATTCTGGTGGCATAGCTATGTTTTACTTTGTTCCTTTTCTTGTGTGTGTGTGTGTGTGTGTGTGTGTGTGTGTGTGTGTATGTGTGTTTGGTGTGTGTTTGGTGTGTATGCATGCATGCATGTGTGTTTTGCCAGCATGCCTTTTGCAACAGAAAACTAGTATTCAAAGTTTTAAATAAGAAAAACAAATGCACATGCAGATATATTTATGGTGAAAGAGATTTTTTTCACAAAGTGGCCTTTTCATATATCTTACAATGAATTTATATTTTAGAGCATCATTTATGTAATAAGTTTTATATAAATTAAGTAATTTTATTGTACATGGTGCCTGATTAGACTTTTCTTACACTTCGCACTAGGTATGTAAAATTTGAATTCTAATGTTGCATCCACAATGTATGGCTTCTTTTCTAATGTCCTTGGACCTACTTTGTCCATGTATAAAAGGTGATGCAGAGAAGGCCATTGCACAGTGACTCAAAAGCACAGAGGGGTAGTAATTTTGCCCTTTTAAGCCTCTGACAGGTTTGTTTCTAGAATTGCTATAGCATACATAGGCATTTGGAAAGAATTTGCATTAATGTTCTTCTATCTCAATTTTAACTTGTTTTCAAAACCAAATGTCTATGTTGCTACTTTATAATAGTGAATGTAAAAAATTGGGTACCTAAGAAATTTAATGGCCGGCAATTTCTAGAACTGTTGTTACTGTCTTTTTGGTGCTATTACTAGCTTTGTTCCTTGCCATCTTTTCCATTTTGCAAAAAAACAAATAATAATAATAATAATAATTTGAAACAGTTTACAGTAAGAGGAAAGTGAAATGGTAAGTTTGTAATAAGAATTTGTACAGCACCTGATCAGGAAATTGCTGCAAATCATTAACAATTAAATGTGATGATTATCGGAAATCTGTGGTGTGATGCTCTCAAAATAGATTTTTCAAAAGAATATGACAGTGGTACTGTTTTCTCCTTAGATTTGGTTGGGGTAGATGAGTACGAATAAAAGTGTTTAACTTTGTAGGTTGAATTGCCACAGATAGTTGATTCTAAAGTATTTGGAAAGTGGATGCTAATGACATTTTTGTGATCTGGTATGTGTTTGTTGTACAAATTTTCACTGTTTCTCTTTTCTCTACATTCTTCCTTTTTAACTCCCAGGGAGAACGTGGATTTCCAGGCAGTCCAGGCTTTCCTGGTTTACAAGGTCCTCCAGTAAGTTCAAAATTTCAGAATTAAAATGAATTCAACAAGGAACAGAACAGAAAAAGTGTGAACACAGAGTTTACTCAAATGGAACAGCATCACATATTTAAAGTAGCAAACTACAGAATTTCAAAGATTAAATGGCAAAAGGACTTCCTGCAGATTAAAGCCAAGGATTCTGTGCTGGCTAATATAAATTTTACCTATAAAATCCTATAATATAAAATATTCTGAAGTAACCCTATAAAAATTTATTAATTTTGTTCTCTTTTATGTTAAATTCATATGTACATCATATGTTTTTTGTTTATACCTGTCAAAGTTGCACAAAATTTTCTTCTTTCTTTTAATAATAGGGACCTCCTGGGATCCCAGGTATGAAGGTAAGCATCACATGCTAAGAAGATAATCAGTGTGAATAAAATATGTAGAAGGTCTACAACTGCAGTAGAATATTACTGTAAGTTCAGTCTCCAAATGGATACATATGGAGAGTATATTATTTAAGCAGTATATTGTGCAATCTTATATAATGTAATTCTTGAAAAATAAGCGCATTGTGCTCAAATCTCTCTTTTCTAACACATTCAGGCTTTATCTGATTGTATTTTGATAGGGCTGACTGCTGATTATCTCTAGATGTATTCTTTATCCTTGTTTTCTGTAACACTCTAGTCTCCCAGCATTTCTTCTGCATCTGATAGATCTTCACTTTTCAGTACAAATTCATTCTGTTCTATCCAGCAGCCATTAAGACACAAACCTGACTTTACCTGCTCTTCTATGCCTGGTAATATTAATAATGTTCAAGGCATTTATTGATGACTATGTAGTTACTGGCCATCTACATTTAAAACTTCAAATTAGATTTTTTTTTTCTGAGTTCAAGTTGAACACTCTCCTTAAAAGCTCTGTTTAAATATCTCTGAGACATATGTATGAATGAATACAACACATATATAGTTTGTGTCATTATACACTATATAACTTTTAAATTATATATATTAATTAATTCTTAGAAACATGTACATTCACCATATTTATACCTAGCTCCCACTCTTCCAGGGAACTGCCTAGTTAACTATTTTTATTACTTATTCTCACTCACTATGCCATTTTGCTTTACTTCCAGGTCCATCTCTACTCTCTCACATTCCATGTCCTCTCCTTTCTCATAGCCCATTGAGTTCAGTTTGTGCTGTCCATATTCTCATGGGTTTAAGTCCACCTACTGAAACATGATCATCCTGTCAGGAGCTATACCCTTAAAGAAAATGGACTCTCCTTCACCCAGATGCCATCTGTTGTCACTAACTTCTCTCATCTAGCGGATGGGGTCTCATAAGACCCACCTCCCTCAATGCTGCAATGATGACCTAATTATTCTTGTACAAGCAACTACAACCACTGTGAATTACATTATGTTCAGAACACACTGTTGCCCCAGTCTTTCTTAACATCTGGCACTTATAAATTTTCTAAACCCCTCCCTTTCCATGAAGTTCTGTAAATCTTGGAAGAATGTGGGTGATATATATGTCCCCATTATGACTGAGCATACAACTGAACAAAATACCCATGACGCTCATTTTGTATACTTTGATCAGTTATGTGCTTCTGCATTAACCATTGTCAAGCACACAAAGACACATCTCTCATTTGATCTAAAGGTTGCACTGATAAGATCTAATGAATAGAGCAATAGAAATTTAGAGGGGAATTTGATACTATGGTCCTAGATATACACACTGGAGCCAATGAGCTTCCTAGCAATGTGGTTTTGGTCAGACTTACACTACCAGTCAAGAGTTTCTCCTGGGGGAGTGGACCTTAAAACAAATCACAGGACAGTTGAACACCTCTATAGCATCAATGCCACTTACCCATGTGCATATCTTGTCATGCTTGCCATTGTTGTAGCAACAGCCTTATCTTAAGACATTTTTCCTTTGATCACTAGCCTCACTGGTCTGAATTTAGCTCATTTGAGAATTTAAATTTTCTATTTTTTTTTTTTATGACAGACTTCCATGCATGCTAGATAAGCACTCTACCACTGAGCTAGTGCAGCTTTTAGTCATTTGTGGGAAATTATGCTTATTTTTCGGGCTGAGACTTACATACTCTTTTCACATTACTCTAATACAATTGCCTAGTTAACTATTTTTATTACTTATTCTCACTCACTATGCCATTTTGCCTTACTTTATAGAACTGCAACAGAACACACTACAGTCTTGTTTACTTGTTATGTTTTATATTTCTCCATTATGTTTTTAGCCTCAGGAGAAAAGAGTCTCTACTTCTTTATTGCTCAGTGTCCAGAGCCTAACACAATGCTCCACAAACACTTTATATCTAATGCATATTTCTAATTAACGAATAACTAAAGGTGCCACAAACTCCTAATAAATATACTGTGCATTGGTATACCATGGGTTCTTCTTAATTGACTTTTCAAAGGTAAGTTTGTTCATAAAATTACTGGTGTGCTCAGTCTTTCACTTATTTATGTACTAAAATGAACTCTCAGAAAGTCTTTTTACCTTCTTGCTGTTTCTTATGTATAATAATGATTATAACTTACACTGTTGGTTTCTTTTAGGGGGAACCAGGCAGTATAATCATGTCATCACTGCCTGGACCAAAGGGTAATCAAGGATACCCAGGTCCTCCTGGAATACAAGTAAGGGTATAGGGATATTTTTCTTTATTACATGATTAAAACAGAGGATCATAAAAGCCCTGAACCTTCTATACTCACTGTTGCTGTTTTAGTTATACAAATTATCATCAGAAGTTCTTAAGGTCTCAATGCATTCCTTCTATTATAAAATGAAAGTTTTCACAAGGCATATTTGCTTTCTTTATCTATGTATCCAGTGTCTGTGGGTATTTGTGTATGTGGCAACAGAGGTTTGCATCAAAAATAACTTCTGACATTCTTCTTGTGGTATAGGTAGCAGTAAAGTTGACCATAAATGTTTTTTTAACAAATAAAAATCATCGATCTCTCTTTTAAGATATTAAAATTGTCATTTATAACAGTATCAATTATGCATGACATCTGAGCAGACACTGAAGGTTGAAGGAATGCAATTTATGCATGGTAAACATCAAATGTAATCTTCCAAAAAGATTGTGTTAGTTTATAGATAATATATAGAGACAGTAATGGTTTTTGAGTATTTATAGATGAGGAAGTCCATTATAGTTTATGAGAATCTATCCCTTTATCAAAAATACAAATCAGGAGGTTTTACTGTTTGATCACAAAAATACTATTTTGGATAATTTTTTCATTTGTTCATTTTTTATTCTTTACCTGACATTACTAGTCACACTCTCCTATGTTCATTCAAATATTCTCCTTGATCATCATATAATTTTTATGAATATTTAAGATAAAAATATAACATCATATGTAGAATATATGTTGATATAACACAAAATGAACACCTAGGAACACTACCAAACCCAACAGAATGTTACAAACAATTTTGAATCAGTACAATGTTACCTGGAAGCCACAGCCTTCTGGATTGCCTCAATATATAACTTGCAGCCTGAGCAAACTGTTGAGAGTTGCCTTATTCCCTCAACTGTATTAGCTTTCCTTTACAATATGTGATAGTCATGTAATCTTCTGTAATGCAACTGCTTTCCTTGGCTTGTTAAGGTTCATTCGTATTGTTTTCCTGTGGTTCTTCTTTTTTTTTTTTTTTTTCATTATGCATTTATCATGTTTTTGTCTATCACTGTAGAACATAACCTTGCAGAAAGCTGTACCCAATCTCTCTTATAGAGTTACCTTTTAAGCTACTTAGCCCTTCCATTTGTACAATTTTTAAACCCTGCAGGGTTATAGACTTATGAAAATAACTTGCATACATTTATTTCTTTATATGATGAGGTGAAGGGCTGAGTTTAGGGTTTTTGTTTTTCATACTTTTTTCTCATTAAAATTTATTAAAATATAGTCTTTAAAACATTTTGTTTACTGGTTTCCTTTCTTAACAACATGAGTAAATAGAATTAATGATTTCTCTATTTTTGAGGATTTTTCCTGGGGGCGGGGGAGGAAGGTGACTAAGTGAAGCCCCCAGGAAAAATCCTCAAAAATAGAGAAATCATTAATTCTATTTACTCATGTTGTTAAGAAAGGAAACCAGTAAACAAAATGTTTTAAAGACTATATTTTAAAATTAGGCCTAAATCATACAAAGCCTCAAGATGTTATAGAGGATCTAGGGTCATAGACTGGAAAGCCTAGAGAAAGGGAGGGCTAAGTAGCTTAAAAGGTAACTCTATAAGAGAGATTGGGTACATGATAAATGCATAACATTTAGGGAGAGCTACCTAAGTCTAAAACACAGGGAACCAGTGAGTGTTTTAGACTTAGAATTGACAAGAAGTTACTAAGTGGAGTGCAAGTGACCTAAAATCCACACTGAAAAGTCTTTACCCGGGATGTAGCAGGGCTTTTCTGAAGCCACATAGGTAGCTCTCCCTTTCTCTAGGCTTTCCAGTCTATGACCCTAGATCCTCTATAACATCTTGAGGCTTTGTATGATTTAGGCCTAATTTTAAAATTGGTGGGGATGGCCCTATCCATCTACTCCTTTTGTTAAGGAGTGTAACATTTAACCTGTCCCAATGTGATCACAAAGACAGTACTTGTTTAACTTAGAGCAAAAGCCCCATTTTCTAACATACTTTTCTTTACTCCATTTATAACAGGGTCCACCTGGTCCCAAGGGTATATCAGGGCCAAGTGGTCCTCCAGGACCACCAGGCTTAATGGTAAGTTTCTGTAATTCTATTTTTTTTTCTCCTTTGCATTCTGATTCATGGATATGATTACTGACTATATTACTTGAAAGTTAACTTAATTTCAATATTTATGCCTTTAATTTTGTTATTTAACACTGGCTCTGATATGGCAAAGAATCTAAACAAGCAAAGCCTGTATATTTTAATACAGGTGAAAAAATACACACATAAAAGTAAATAAGTGAAATGGGAGCTGGACATATAGCTAAGGTGGAATGCTTGCTTAGCACATATGTGTCCCTGTTCTGTTCAGTGCAGGAAATTTAAAAATGATAAATACTACTGTAATACTTAGATTTCATTGTTAAGATTGGAGTTAGACCTTTGCTGCCATCTTCTTAAAAAGACAACAAAATTGTATTCCTGTTAAAGTAGTTTTCATATTCCTTTCTGTGTCCTATATGCTATGCATTTCAGTGACAATTTTCATTTTTTCATTATGCTTGTATGGATAATGTCCTTTTGTTTGTGACTGTTGGTTCTTACTCTTTAATAGGGGAAGTAATGTATGCTACATTCCAGAAGAGCCTAGAGAAAGTCCTTCGGAAAGGCTTAACCCCTCCCCTCCCCCATTAGTTTGATTTAATTGTAAACTGGTGCAATCAGGGGATTCTGGCCACAGCACCTTATCATAATTCTGTTCTTACAGTAGTGGTGCTATCTGGGTCTGTTATTAAACCCCGATTTTTTTTAACCCTTGTAAACTAACTGATTCCCTCCACACTTCTTAATAGTCCTTCAATTAACCTGTATTTTTTAATTAGATATTTTCTTTATTTACATTTCAAATGCTATCCCGAAAGTTCCCTATACCCCCCTCTCCAGCCACCCTGATAGCCCACTCCCACTTCCTGGCCCTGGCATTCCCCTGTACTGGGGCATATCAAGTTTGTAAGACCAAGGGTCCTCTCTTACGAATGATGACCGACTAGGCCATCTTCTGCTACATATGCATCTAGAGACACAAGCTCTGGGGGTACTGATTAGTTCATTACAGAGGAAGCAATGACACTGAGGTATGATATGTAAGTAAAAAGAGAATGCTGATATTAAAACCACTATACATAGACAGGCAAATGCCTATTTAATATTTTAAAACTATTGTCCTTATTCATAAGAATTTCATACATATACACAATAAAATATGACCATTTTTTCTCCTGTTGCTCATTTCTAACTCTCCCCATGTGCCTGTCCACATTTCCCCTCCCAGCTTTATGCTTTTAAAAAGTAAACCCCAAAGTCTGGTTATTGCTGCCCTTTTGAAAATGGGAGTGAGGCCACCCACAGGAGCATGGAAATCCTAAGAGTGGCCACATCCTCAATGAAGGGCGATTGCCCCTTCCCTAGCAGCTGTTGACTGCTGCTAGCTCATCAGTGAGAAGAGGGGCCTGGAGGCCACCTACACTCTCTGTGCTGGGATTTTAGCTGACATGATCTTGTGACTTTCTAATGTAGGTAATCCCAGTTTCTGTGACTTCAAGCGTGCAATAGTCATGTCATGTCTAGAAGGCAACTGTTTACAGCACTACTTCTCATCTCCAAGACTTTCTACTTTCTCTTCTTCTGAGCCTTTGGTGGGAGAGTTGATAGATATGTCCAGTTTAGGGCCGAACACTCAGTCTCTTATTCTCAGGACTTTGACTAGTTATGCATGTCTCCCATTGACTACACCCTATTACACAAAGGAGTGTTTCTAACCAAAGTTCAAAACAACCCAAGTCTATGGGTATAAAATAAATAATTAAAAGGCATGTAGACAAACATGACTGTTTAGTAAAATTGCAATAATGTTCTATCATTAGGTCCAAGACCTCCTGAGCTATGGGCTTTTGACCAGGGTTGCAATATGAGGTTTGACATTCCTCTAGAATGTCAATCAGATGCTCACAGTCATCTATAGGGTGGAACACAGGGTCCCCAATGTAGGAGCTAGAGAGAGTACCCAAGAACTGTAGGGGTCTGAAACCCTATAGATAGAACAACAATATGAACTAATCAGAACCCCCAGAGCTCATGTCTCTAGCTGCATATGTATTAGAAGGTCGCCTAGTTGGCAATTATTGGGAAGAGCGGCCCCTTGGTCTAGCAATCTTTATATGCCCCAGTACAGGGGAATGCCAGGGCCAAGAAGTGGGAGTGGGTGGGTAGGAGAGCAGGGCAGGGGGAGGGTATAGGGGACTTATGGGATAGCATTTGAAATGTAAATGAAGAAAATATCTAATAAAAAAAGAATGTCAATCAGAAAATGATCAGTTACCCAATAACAGTCAGGCCACTATAGCACCAGTGGGCTCATCTTATCTGGTAGGTAGGTATTGCAGTATGCAGGACTCAGCCCTGGTTGACACACTTAAGTGTTTTCTCTCCCAGCATTTGTCATTTTACCATCTGGCACTGTGAAATGTGGCCACAATGGAGAAAATTGACTTGTGTGTTTGCGATTGACTTCTCTGTATCCTGCAGCTAAAGTGGGAGGGTTCAACAATTGGGTCTTATCATACAGTTATGGAGGGTAACCAAGAAAAGCCTACTTAATTTTTCATGTCCTGAGACATGATCACAAACACATACACAACTGCATACAACAAAGCTGGCTGCAAATTGAGCATGTGTCTTTAAAAAATCAGCTTCATTGTTCCCCATAATTCTGATAAAAACCTGTTCACCGAAGTGAACTTCTTTGGTCTGGGTACTTCTGCTATCTACCGTCTCATATATCGATCCTAGCTTTCTACTCCTGTCAATTCTCATCCTGTCACTGATGTTTCTACATTTCTCTAGGTTGTTTTAATCAATTGAACTGTGTGCCTCTAACAAAAACATAATCATGAGGAGAAACATGTGATTGGTTTGGTACCTCACTTTAGCATACAGATGCTTTATATCTGAGCTATATCCCAGAATTGAAAAGAGTTTGAAGGTCCCTTTGAGTTGTCACATTAAAAAACAAACAAACAAACAAATAGTTTTAAAGAAACATCATACTAAAATTTTTTTTCTCCTTTCTGTGTTTTCTAAGGGCCCTCCTGGCCCACCAGGCCCACCGGGACCAAAGGTAATGTTCTTTCTGTTCACATCATTTGTTTCCTGTGGATTCATTTTTCTCTGATTGTTAATGAGACTTTAAATGGAAACTTCTCTCCTCAGGGGAATATGGGCTTAAATTTCCAGGGACCCAAAGGTGAAAAAGTGAGTAAGCAAAAGTTGGTCATCCAGCCTTTATGCCTCTCCTTTCACATACAACTATACTGTCTTTTTCCTTCCCCTGTTTCTTATGATGGACATAGTTTACCTATAATATTGTTACTTGTAATAGATTATGAAATATCACTGTATCTTTGTTGTATAAATAGGGCGAACAAGGTCTTCAGGGCCCACCTGGTCCACCTGGGCAGATCAGCGAACAGAAAAGACCAATTGACATAGAGTTTCAGAAAGGAGATCAGGTGAGCCCTCAGGGAGGGGAATTGGATAAAAACTGTGCTATGGATATGTTAATTAGCTTGATTGGGGTAATCATTTCACAATATGTATGTATATTGAGATATCACCTTGTGCATTCTTAATATGATCATTTTTTGTCAACTCCAACTCCTTTAATAAATTTTTTTAAAAATATGAAAAATTTAAAACTGAAAGACCTTGCTCTTATAAAAGGAACTATATATAGACATGTATTATTAAATGAAGGTATTCTTTCAATAACAAGGACTTCAGATAATTAAATTTCTTAAAATTAAGCTTGTCAGGATGTTAATACTGCTGTTAATACTAGATGAAACTAAAGTTCACATTCTTGAATATGTTTTGTGATTATCTCCAGGATAGGGAGAATACATATTGTAGTACTAATGTGCTTTCATTTTTCCTATACCTGCATAGGGAGTTCCTGGTGATAGAGGGCCTCCTGGACCTCCAGGAATACCTGGTCCTCCCGTAAGTATTCTAAAACTCTTTAGCATCATTTTATGTGAACTGATATCTGTACACAATATCTCATGAACCAGTGTGAATATTGTTTTCTTGCAGGGTCCTCCTGGTGGTGCAAAAGGTGAAAAGGGTGAACCAGGAGAGCCAGGCAAAAGAGTGAGTGTTATGACTATCAGTGGTGTTTATAAGAAGCCTAAATATGCTCATGTGCAAGATCTCTTTCTAGTTCCTAATGGCATTGCCTGAAAATGTCACTACAGGTATAACTTATAATAATACCTATCATGTAAAAAGTCTATTCAGTCAAGCATTTGTGGTGCACTTTGATCCCAGAACTCAGGAGGCAGAGACAGGATGATATCTATGAGTTCAGGGTTGGCTTGATCTACAGAGTGAGTTCTAGAACAGCCAGGGCTCCATGGAGAAACCCTGTCTCAAAAAGCCAAAAAAGCAAAAATTAATTAATTACTTAATTAATTTTAAAAGAGCACTTTAAAAAGTCTATTTATATAGTTCAAGGCAGGACTAATGGTTGCTATAGCATTTCCTCTCCTATTACCAAACTAACAAAATTTTGTTCACACTCCATCATCGCTTTGTATCCTACAGGGTAAACCAGGCAAAGATGGAGAGACTGGCCAACCAGGAATCCCAGTGAGTAGCAATGCTCCTTTCCTTTAACAAAAAACATTGGTAGTATTTGCACTATTTGTGGGTGGTAGTAGAAAAGCAGAGGGCACACAGTATGAAGTTTGGAAATAGTTTAGATGAATGGAAATTATCATCACTGTTCTGAATATAAATTTGGAATGTCTCTAGTTTTAAGGCAGATATAATGAGGTGTGCTTTAATTATTGTTTAGAATCTTTTCTAGTTGCTGTAATGACATACACTAACAAAAGTATCTTAAACATAAAAGGGTTTATTTGGCTACAAAATGATACAGTCCACCATGGTAGAGAAGACATGCAGTCGTCAGGGAAAGCATGGTGGCAGAAGCAGAGACTGGATTGTCACATCATAATTTCCCCTCTTCCTCCTTCTCCTCGTCCGTCCTCCTCCTCTTCTTCTTTACCATTTCATATATGCACCTCTTTCATACTGAGCACTCTCACCTCTTACCTCCCTACCTCCTCACCTATCTCTCTCATGTTCATGTATATTCATTTAGTTTTATACCTCAGAAAGATTAATCTAAGTCATTGGTAACACTGAGTTTGGAGCTATGTGTTGGAGACTGATGGGCTCGAGAGACAAGGCCATAACTAAAGACAGTGATTTATCTTCTTGAAGAATCTATTCAAAACCAATAGTTCAGAGACAGGATGGGGCCCATGAGGTCCTCCCTCCTCTTTGACTGTTGATAAGGCTTGTCAGGTGTGGTCCCAGTGCTGGCAGAATTAAGAGGACAGCATTTATTAGCCCTTCCCCCTATCCTTGAACTCTTATCATACTCCACCCCCCCCCAATCATCCATAATATTTTCTAGAGGGAGTGGTGTAAGTAAATGACTGATTTGTGGCTGGTCCCACAGCTGTCACTTATAGTCTGTATCTTGGGCAGCTGTGCATGTCTGCATTCACCACTGTTCATTGTTAGGAGGCAATTGTCTGATTAATGCTAGGGTGTCTATGGGTATAAACAGAGGTACTTAGAAGGTGTTTGTTCCTGTCTGCTAAGTTAACCATCAGCAACACACTCTCTGCCTGAGCATACTTCCTCTTCAGACCTAAGCTGTTAGCTAGTTTCATACTACTAGGTATTGTGTTCCCCTCTTCCCACCTCTTTTCCATGTGGTTGTGGCAGGCCTCTACTTCTCTACTCTCTGCCTTTCTCTGTCTCTTCTACCCTCTTAACTCCCTATGCCCTGAATAAACTCTATTCTATACTATACCATCTTGTGGCTGGTCGGTCGGGGGAAGGGATGCCTTGGCATGGGCCCGCTGAGAACTCCCCTTCCCCCATACTTCACCACACCCCCTTAGAACATATCTTACACCTCTGTATCTCTTTATAGACACATACAAGGGTTAATTGGTTACACCCCAAGGTGCTATCACACAAATGGCAATATCTTGCTTTCCCAGTGGTTTCTTTATATTCTCTTTGTCTGTGTTGTGTTTTCCCACTCACATCCTCACTTCTCCAATCCTGCCTCTGGATCCCTGCCTAAAGCTTTGCATACATGGTGTATTCTTTTATTTCTTTTTTTTTCTAATTTAGTCTTTTTTTTTCTTTTTTTTTTCCTCTTTATTAGATATTTTCTTCATTTACATTTCATATGTTATCCAGAAATTTTCCCTTACCCTCCCGCGTCCCCGCCCTGCTCCCCTACCCACCCCCTCCCACGTAATGGCCCTGGCATTCCCCTGTTCTGGGGCATATAGAGTCTGTATGACCAAGGGGCCTCTCCTCCCAATGATGGCCAACNTAATTTGCTGTGTATAGATGTTTTGCCTGAGTGCATCTTGTGTGTGTGTGTGTGTGTGTGTGTGTGTGTGTGTGTGTGTGTGTTGACTAAGGAGTGTTCTAGAAGGTTGTGAACTGCTATGTGGGTTCTACGAAATATGGTCTAGCAATGTTTATATGCCCCAGTACAGGGAACACCAGGGTAAAGAAGTGGGAGTGGGTGGGTAGGGGAGCAAGGCGGGGGGAGGGTATAGGGGACTTATGGGATAGCACTTGAAATGTAAATGAAGAAAACATATAATAAAAAAAGTGTGAAAAAAAGAAGTATCACAGATCCTCTGCAAGAGCAACAAGTGTTCTTAACCACGGAGCGACCTCTCCAGCCCCTGCGGGTTTGGTTTTGTTTTTCTTTTGTTTTGTTTTGTCCTTTTGAGAACTTTTTCTTTAGTTCTGTAGCCCATTTTCAAATTGGGTTGTTTATTTTCTTGGTATGTAATATTTTGAGTTTTTTGTGTATTTTTAAAAAATTAATTTGTTATTCATTTTATACTTAGTCACATTATATCTCACTTACTGCCCACCTCATGGTCAACCCCTCCCACAATCCTTCTCCCATGTCCTCCTTCCCTTCTCCTCTAACCGGGTGGGGTTCCCTTGGATATGCTCCCATCCTGGCACTTAAAGTCTCTGTAAGGCTAGGCACTTCCTTTCCCACTGAGACCAGACAAGGTAGCCCAGCTAGAAGTACATATCCCATGGATAGGCAACAGCTTTTGGGATAGCCCCCACTCCAGTTGTTTGGGACCCACATGAAGACCAAGCTGCACATCTGCTACATATGTGCAGGGAGGACTAGGTCCAGCCCATGTATATGTTTTTGGTTGGTGGCTCATTCTCTGAGAGCCCCAAGGGTCCAGGTTAGTTGACTCTGCTGGTCTTCTTGTGGAGTTCCTATCCCACTAGGAGCTGCAATTCTTCTCCTGCTCTTCCATAAAAGTTCCCAAGCTCCATACACTCTTTGGCTGTGAGTGTCTGCATCTATATGAGTCAATTGGTGGGTGGAGCCTCTCAGAGGACAGTTATGCTAGACTCTTGTCTGCAAGCACAATAAAATATCATTAATAGTGTCAGGCATTGGTTCTTGCCCATGGGATGGGTCTCAAGTTTGGCCATTCCCTTAGTCTCTGCTCCATCTCCAGTCTCTATATTTCTTGTAGATAGGATAAGTTTTGGGTTGAAAGTTTTGTGGGTGGGTTGGTGTCCCTATCACTCTGGAGGCAGCCTCCCTAGACTCCATATTCTCAGTGTTGTGAGACACAGCTAAGGAATTCCCCCGTTGATTCTTGGGCATCTCCCCTATCCCAGGTCTCAGTCTCTTTCTGAAGATACTGCCCACCTCCTCCACCCTTCTTTGTGTATTCTCAACACTAGATCTCAGTCAGATTATGTAGAGCAGGCAAAGATTGCATCCCATTTTATGGGCCGCCTCTTCAGTTGAATGAATTTCCCTTGCTATTTATAAGCTTTTTAATTTCATGGAATCCCATGCGGTGATTTTCTTAGTTACTTTTCAATTTCGATGCCAAAAGACCATGACCGAGGCAACTTAGGAAGGAAAGGCTTGTTTGGACTTAAGGTTCCACAGGGATGGGGTCTGTCATGGCAGAGAAGCAGCAGGCACTGCAGCTGGGACAGCAAGCAAAAAGTTCTCTTCTTGAACAGATAGCAAGAAGCAGAGAGAACAAACTAGGAATGGTGTGAGGGTGTGAATCCTCAGAGCTTTCTCCCAGTGCCATACCTCCTCCAGTAAGGCTGCATCTCCTAGGCACCCACAAGCAGCGCCAGGAACTAGGCACCAAATGTTCAAATGCCAAAGCCATTTGAGGAGGGCCATTCTCATTTAAACTACCACATCAGGCCTTGATCTAATTTTCTGTGCTTTGGGAATCGTATTCAGACTGTCTTTGCTTATACCTATATGTTGAAGGCTATTGTTTTTGTTGGTGGTGGTGGCGGTGGCAGTTTTTATTTTTTTTGCTTTCACACTTTTAGAGTGTTAAATCTTATATTAGGGTAACTTATCTATTTGGAGGTAGGTTTTGTACAATGGGAGAGAAAGGAATCTAGTTCCATTCTTCTGAATGTTCATATCTAGGTTTTCCAGAACCACTTGCTGAAAATACTTCCCTTTTTCAAATGTTGTTTCTCGGCATCTTTGTAGAAAATCAGATAACTGTATTTTCATGGACTGTATCTTCTCTTCTATTGATAGACTACTTTAGCTTATGTTCTCATTACTTGTGTTGAGGACATGATTTTTGGCATCTTCCTAACTTTGCCATGTTTACTGATATCCCCCCATCCTCTGTTTTAAAGGGTTTGCCTGGTGATCCTGGTTACCCTGGTGAACCAGGAAGGGATGGTGAAAAGGTAAGAATTTCTGCATTGTGATATATCTGGTTTTATTCTTATTACCATAATTTATGCTCCTGTTGATACTGGATTCTAAGTGAAATCTTAATTACTTAGTGTTTGTATTCCTGCCTTTATTACCATTACCCATTTTTTCCTTTTATGCCCTTTCCTTTAAATTTTCTTGCATTGCTCTAAATCACAGTGCAGACAGAGAAAATGCATGGGATTGAACTTGCATTAGAATGTCAGTGCCTTTACTGTAAGGATATATCAACAAATCTGTTAAGGGGGGGGGGGGATTGGTCACTATTCCAGTGAGGTTCTCTTGAAAAGTTTGGAGTTGTAAAATTAGAATTTCTCCTCTAAACATTTTCCACTCTGTACGTAATCATTATTTGTTAGTCTGTGGCTAATTCGTTGTAGTTTTCCCATTGGGCTGATGCAGCCTGACTGAGGTCATTTATTTAGTTACCTATTTTAAAAGTGACTCTGAAAGCATGTGTAAAACACAGTTATCCTATTTTTAGCACATCACAAAATGTTTAGTCCTCCGTGTCCTCTGTTCTTTAACTGCTTTGTATCAAAACTGAAAAAAAGATTAAAGCAAACTTGAGTTATCTAGAAGTCACATATTTTACTGATGGTTTCTCTCTAAACTAGATCCAAGTTGTAGTTTAGACTAAAAGACATAAATGGAATAAAGGGAGAGATCAAATACTTAAATGGGGTTGTTTCTCAGAGTAACTTTCCTAGAACTTGAAGTGTGAGAGAGAAATCTATTCTTAAGTCTTGGCCTGAAAAATAACAATTGAATGTTGTTTTCTTCCTTTATGACAATGTTGTCTTCTTCCTTTATGACAAAGCATGTTGCTGCTAGGAATCTGTCCAGTGTCTTCAGCTTTTAAGTAAGCTAGCAAGGTTAATTCACTTTGGTCAAGATTATATAATCAATACATCCAAGGCAAGATCAAAGGTCTTTGCAGGCTTAAGCAAGTATCTCATTAACCTATGTTATACTTTGTTATTCTTTATGAATGATGTATGAGTCTTTATGAATCTCAGTTGTTACTTGAGGAAATCCATACTGCCATGTCATTCTTACTAATTATATGTTACACCATTGCCTTGAACAGGGCCAAAAGGGTGATATTGGCCCACCTGGACCTCCCGGACTTGTAAGTTTTTCTCTTACGAAATCATTTATTGAATTTAGCATTGAGTCAACATTTTTGTACACAAGCTATACACTCCCTACCAGTTCCTCACAGAACATAAAAATCTAAGTCATTATCAACTTCTACTGCCTTAGAAGCCATTATAGTTTTGTCTTGTTTAATCATCCATGTTAACCTTAGAGTTGTTATACGGATCTGCCTCTGTGTTACTTTTTCATAGTTTAGGTCCAAAATTACACATTACTGTTTTGCATGATTGGCGTTTCTTAAGCAACCAGTAGGTGGCGCAACTGCTGCTTTCAAAGGTTCAGAGAAAGGATTTTGAGGGAACCAGAAATTGGTGGTTTACCCTGCAGTGCTTAGGGCAAACATGGATTTAGTCCTAATAGGTTTGTTCAACTTGAAATCGTCTGGTTCACACGTCTCTCCTTTCCTTAGTGTGTGCTTTCTGGGGCTCTAGATAACAAGTTGGCAATTGCTATAACTGGGAGGAGGTGATAGTACAGATTTTCTCTTATAATTACATTGATTGTCAAATTTAAGTCATATATATTTCCGAGTATATTAAGAATAAAAAAATAGATCACTGTTGAGGATTAAGTAATGTTTGGGGTTGAAATTTGCTAATTCTCTAGACTTAACACTGCACTGAATCCACAGCAGTGAGTGCTGTAAAACTTCTTCTATACTCCTGACATTTCAGTTCTCCTTACCGGGATGAGTCTCAGACGGAAATACATAGAATTCTACTAAGCCTAATGAGGTCATGCTTAATAGATACTAGATAATTTTTATCCCCTTTCACTTGAGTTTCCAGTTCAAAATCAGTTCTCCAAGAAATAATTTCTTTAGAAAATGAGACAATAAAATCAGGAGTAGAATTTGAAATTTTAAGAGTGTGGCACACTTTCCGTTTCAGATCATTACCCTCATTTTATATCTTAAAACTTTGAAGTCTCTTCTTGTTTATTAATATTTTTATGTCCATTGGACTTAGGTAGAGAGAAATATCATAGTTGGGTAGCAAGTATTAATTTGTATGCCAAATCAACTTGAAATTCTTTATTTTTGTGAAATTCTTTAGAACACAAATAAGCTATAAGAGGATGTAGAAGATAGGGGTATTTCTCAAAGTTATGGGGCGTTTTCATTGAAGAGTGAGTGATGTGTGAGCTGCAGATGTTTGGAAGACATATGTAAAGGGCACTGATGAAAATGTGCACACTGTGTGAAGTGGTTATAACCAGATAGCCTTGAGAGATACAAAGTCATTACTAGAAATAATAGGGAAAGAAATAAGTAAGAGTGATACTGAAGGAAGTGGTTGACCAAGTTTAGGGTTCCAATTAGTGTTGCATACAGTAATGTCCTTAGGACAAATGTTTACATAGAAAAGTTGATTTGAGGAAATTAGCTTAATGTGTGAGATGAGGACAGAAATTGTGGTGGTTTTAGAAAGAATTGCGAGGCTTCAGGTGACTGGATTATTATGAATAATATGAGAAGAGACTGCAAAACACACTTCTAGCTTTGTAAGCCTTGGGCTTAATATTGTTGCTATTATATGTTTTCTAATTGGTTGAGGGTCAAAATGATAGAGGTGACTACTATGTAACAGTCTTAAGGAGACTCAGTGTGGGAGTTTTAACAAGTTCATATCTAAGGACTGTGTGAAAGTAAAGCATTCTAATCACATGTAGCTGCTTAATTACATTTAGAAGAACAAGTGACTTCTTCATTGAATTCCTGAATTCCTTTTTCCATAAAAAGGTAATTCCTGCACCTGGAACTGGTGTGACTATGGGAGAAAAAGGAAATACCGGGCTACCTGGTTTGCCTGGAGAAAAGGGAGAGCGAGGATTTCCTGGAATACAAGGTCTACCTGGCTTTCCTGGACCTCCAGGTAAAAGAGATCTTGGTTATATCTCTATGCTTACAGTATCCTAGCCAATCCATACATACAATTATTTGATATGACAACTTTATTAATTCTTTGAGGTTTCAGGAATACATACAACACACTTTTATTATATCAGAACCAATTTTACATTTTACAATGAATATAAAACCTTGACCACCATTACTTATTATTTCCAGTAAAGTGAACAATAATTTCTTGTTCCTATTTTAATTAGTACACAGTGATTTTGTTTCTTTTTTATTGGATATTTTATTTATTTACATTTCAAATGGTATTCCCTCTCCTGATTTCCCCTCTGGGACCCCCTATACCATCTTCCCTCTCCCTGCCTCTATGAGGGTGCTACCCCACCCACCTAACCAATCATGCCTTCATGCCCTTGCATTCCCCTACACGAGGGCATCGAGCTATGTGAGAACCCAGCTATACAACTCCTGAGCATATACCCAAAAGATGCTTCAACATATAACAAGGACACATGCTCCACACTATGTTCATAGCAGCCTTATTTATAATAGCCAGAAGCTGGAAAGAACCCAGATGTCCCTCAACAGAGGAATGGATATAGAAAATGTGGTACATTTACACAATGGAGTACTACTCAGCTATTAAAAACAATGAATTTATGAAATTCTTAGGCAAATGGATGGAACTAGAAAATGTCATCCTTAGTGAGGTAACACATACATACAATTTTATCATATTGGTTTGACTAGGCATGACAGTGGATGATGTGAATGGTTCAGGCTTTACACCTTGTATGTTTGTGTATGATATATGTCTGTGTGGGTATGAACTCACGATCTGTCTGTGTCACCAGAATGGAAGTTATATTACCATTCTTACCATCTTAGGTAGTTTCTGTGGATCTGACCTCAGGTCCTTATGTTTTCCTAAAAGCCCTTTACACACTTACCCCAATCCAAATGAGGACTTTCTTAATGACCAAGTATACCAAAGCTCTATTGTGTTTCACAACAAATTCTTCACATGTACTTTTAAACCCCTACTTAAATGCTGTAAAAATCACTTTTGCCTTCTATTAAAAATATACTGTGCCAGGCAGTGGTGGCACATGCCTTTAATCCCAGCACTTGGGAGGCAGAGGCAGGCGAATTTCTGAGTTCCAGGCCAGCTTGGTCTACAGAGTGAGTTCCAGGACAGCCAGGGCTACACAGAGAAACCCTGTCTCAACAACCCCGCCCCCCCCAAAAAGAAAAATATATATTGTACCAAACAGTTCCTTGATCCTGTACATGAATCATCACACTTTTCATTTTGTCAGGGGACAAGATACTGACCTAACAAATTCTTAACATTTCTTCATTTCCCATATAACAGTGCTAACCAAAATTGTCCACTTAGAATTCCAGAATCAATGAATTAGAAATCTGCATGGTGATTTCACCACACAGTAAAACTTTAAGACTCAGTGCTGACTTTTATAGCTTTCCCTTAGAAGATTCAGTGTAGTCTGTAGCACTTAAAAGTTGGCTGCAAATTAAAATGCCCTTATGTATCTTGTTTATTAAGTTGTCAGATTTTATGTAAAGTTAACAATAGTGTCTGTTTCAGTATCTGGCACACACATGTATTCAATGGATTATAGTTCCTTTTCAAGCAAAAGTGTGTAACTAAGGAACAATTGTCATGAGGAAGAAAGTGACACCTTCCAAGAAAGCAGCTAGTAAGTGTGTCTCATTATGGTCTAACTATGTGCTTTTTATTCCTTATCTCAAAGCAGTGAGGTAAATGTTTATTATGTCTTGATAATTAACATGAGGCATCTTCCCAGGATGCAGTAAGAGCTCAGGAGTTGAATAATATAAAGGAAAATTATAATGCACAGGGAATAAGTTGTATTTCCCAAAACTATCATGTGAGAATTGAAGTACAAAAGAATGGGGCGAGGAGCAGTATTTGAAAACAAGTAATGGCTGTGACCTTCCTCTTACTTAAAGCACATGCTTGTGCAAGTGCACACATGTATACACACACACACACACACACACACACACACACACACACCCTCATTTGTGAAAATATTGTTAAACTAAACAAGAGGAAAGTAATAACAAAATTACAAAGCCACACAACTATGAGACTCATAGACTCATGGAAATTACAGAATTTAAGAAGAAAATTAAATAAAAGCAAAATCAACCAACCAAACAAAAGCTCTTGAAAACCTCCCTAAGTGGGGGGAGTGCAGGGGGAGGCACATTGCCTTTGAAACAGTAAGTTTGTAGGACATGATGGAGCATATTTTCACAGTAACAAGGAAAAATAACTATGAATTTTGGAGCCTAAATTATTCTAAACTGCCATCCTGGCATGAAGATAGGATACTTAAAAGGTTTACCTCCTCCACACCTTCTTGGACAGTAAGGGACAAATTCAGGATAAATTAGGGGTGGGAGGTAGGGTAAAAGAATCAGGGACTAAGAAAGATTGTAATAACCTATATTAACTCTTAGTTCATAAAAATATGACTTACATAAAAAACCACGACTGTGTGTGAATATTCTTTACATGGTATGGGCAAATACACAGGAGATGAGGAGTCAGCCAGTGGTATAGTTGTTGATTTTACTTATTAGTTTGTGAGAACATAAACATTATTTACTATAAAAGCTTTTAGAGAAATACAGATTTATGGGCTTTAGGAGTGGTTCAGTGGAACAAAGATTTGCTACACAAACATGAAGACCTAGGTTTGAATCCCTGACACTGATATAAAAATCTAGGGACAGTGTGGTACCTGGCCTCAGTCCCATCTAAGTAAGGCAGGAGGATTCTGGGGATTTTCTGGCCAGCTAGTCTAGCCTAATTGTTAAGTTCCAGCTTTAGTGAGAGAGTCTGTCTTAAAATATAGCATAGAGAATGATAACTATACATCAGACAGAGAAAGAGAGAGGGAAGAGAGGAGGAAAAGAAGGAGGGAGAGAAAGAGGAAAGATATAGACTTAAATACACAGAAGATAGTGAAAAGTAAAATCATTATTAACTCCAACAAACGTAGTAGAGTGTGGATACTTCGTTCCTTCATAGAAGGGGGAACAAAATACCTATGAAAGGAGCTACAGAGACAAAGATCAGAGCTGAGTCTGAAGGAAGGACCATCCAGAGACTGCCCCACCCTGGGATCCATCCCATAAACAACCACTAAACCCAGACACTATTGCATATACCAGCAAGATTTTGCTGACAGGAACCTGATATAGCTGTCTCTTGTGAGGCTATGCCAGTACCTGGCAAATACAGAAGTGGATGTTCACAGTCATCTATAGGATGGAACACAGGGCTCCTAATGAAGGAGCTTGAGAATGTACCCAAGGAGTTGAAGGGGTCTATAGCCATATAGGAGGAACAACAATATGAACTAACCAGTACCCCCAGAGCTCACTGGGACTAAACCACCAATCAAAGAAAACACATGGTGGGACTCATGACTCCAGCTGTATAAGTAGCAGAGGATGACTTAGTTGGTCATCAATGGGAGGAGAGGCCCTTGGTCTTGCGAAGATTCTATGCCAGAGTATAGGGGAATGGCAGGCCCAGGAATTGGGAGTGGGTGGGTTGGGGAGCAGGGGGAGAGCAGAGGGTATAGAGGACTTTCAGAGAGGAAACTAAGAAAGGGGATAGCATTTGAAATGTAAATGAAGAAAACATCTAATAAAAAAAGTTTAAAAATAAGAAAAGATAAATTATAGATGCTACTAATGTAAAATTGAGATAAAAAACTGAAAAATAAAATAAAATACTTGTATAGTATGCAGAATATGTATATCTGAAGCAGAAAGAGGAAACTTGAAAGTAGGTGCAAGAAATATTAATTAAATGATTTATGGAAGAAGAAAGCTATTTAATTCTAATGTCAAGTGAAAGAAAATTCAATGAAAAATGCATTAATGACTCAGATATTAATAATGATACAGTGATTAAAGTCATGAACCTTTACACAACTAATGAATAACCTTCAGTTATATAATAAAATTGATAAGCTTCAGGGGGTCAATTGACAGATCCTTAGCACACTGAGTGTATTAATATAGCATATAAATAATTTGACCAACATAATAAGCTATCTGTATGAAAGAGAGGAAAAATGTTCTAGGAAGCAACGGATATATTTTTTGTAGATTTATGTAGAATATTTATAAAAATAGACTCTTTTTTGACTTGAAAAGAATCTACTGAGTGTATCCTTGTGTATGATTCTCTATGGCTACAGTAAAATAGACTGGAAAAACATCAAATATCCTTATAATAATATTTGTATGGTGATATAGTTAAAAGTACTTCCAGAGATAAAGCAGGCATTGTATGACAATGCTAAGCCACTAAATGCTAAGCCACAATAAAATGTGCTTCATATCAAAACTCTTTGACTATAGAGCAAACAGTAGCCCCACCCTGTCGTCAGACTACAAATACCAAAATTAAGAGAGAAATATGAATGTAGCCCAGGTAAAATGTACTTGCATTACACTCACAAAGCATTACACTCACAATAAAGAAGACAACATGGGCTAAATTTAACTCACACGCAGAAACAAGAAGAAACAAGCACAAAAATGTAGAATGGAACACCTTACTAGGATGAAAACATATGTAAAATGAAAACTGAAACAGATACAGCTCAACATGGACATTAAATATGATATGGAAAAGAGTTTGAAATGAGGATAGAATGACAAACACCGTGGAGATTAAAAGTCACAAATGGTAAAAACTAAAATTAGTAAAGAAAAAAAGGACATTGGCATAAATTTTTATTTTAAGTTACTGGAAAACTATAATCTCTACTAATATATTTAATATTCTAGATTAAAAATAAACTCTAAGCAAGAAAAGAAAATTATTAAAGTTGTGAGTAGGAAGTCTAAGTAAGTCAATTAACATAGGTAATTTTGAAAGATTGAAGATGCATATGAAGAAATGTTGATTTACAGGCATTTTTTATAGTTTTACGGATGAATTCTATCAAACTGCAAAACAAACAAACAAACAAACAAACAAAAAAACTCCCCATGTTTTGTTTTATTTCAAGGCATAAGGTCCTCAGGAAAGAGGAGATCCCTGAAGTACTTTCTTTTTTCATGATAAAGTATTGAAGGGCCCATCTTATTAAAAGGATCCATAGCTGCTCTGTATTCCAGATTTGAAATGGCCATGTCATATCTGAATGGCAGCCTTTTGTGGCACACCTCTATGTTTTTTCATGCAGCCATAGTTTTTGTTAAGCTTTCTCTCCATCCCCATACTACCCCTACTCCCGTGCCTTATAGGTATGATATTTCTAGAGGTAGAACATCATCGTGTCAAAGTGAGTGTATTAATTTATTATTAACTTCAAAAATTCAGAAAATTACTTTTGTTTGTTGAATTTTAAGACAGAGTCTCACTATGTATGGCTATCATGGAACTCACTAGATCAGACTGGTCTCAAACTCACAGATTCGCCTTCCTCTGTCACCTGAGTGCTGGGTTTAAAGGTGTGCACTACCACTGCCTGGCTATTACTTTGAATAATTGTGCCTTATTCTCAAAGTGTTATATCATTTAAAGAATTCTTCCTTGCAAGTGTTAATTACCATAGAAAACCTTAAGACCAAAAAGAATTGAACGGGGACTAAGTTGAGCAGCCAGCAAATGGGGAGAAGAAAGACAAAATAGTGCACATTTTCTCTTCCATGCAGAATCTAATTTAGTCTTGTAGAATGTGCCATGGAAGCAGAAAGAAGACTGGGTGGAGAAAAAGAAAGTAAGAAAGGGAAGGACAAGTGATGGATAAGGTATTGTGGGGTGAATATAAACATATGTATATATATGCCATAGTGCAACCCATTGTTTTGTTTCCTAAAAACACAATTTTTGAAATGCAAAAAGAAAATCCAACCAACATTATATTAAAGGCAGATTTTATCATTCCTAATGTCTCCTTGAGGATCAAAGTAATTGTGTACAAGATAAGATTATTTTGGTCACTTTATCATGTACTTTTTCTCATTTAGGGGCAGCAGTCATGGGTCCCCCTGGTCCTCCTGGATATCCTGGTGAAAGGGGTCAGAAAGGTGATGAAGGTCCCCCTGGAATTTGTATTCCTGGAGCTCCTGGACTTGATGGACAGCCTGGGGCTCCTGGCCTTCCAGGACCTCCTGGTCCCCCTGGTCCCCAGTTGCCACCCAGTAAGCTATGCTTTTGTCCTGACATGTTTGGCTGTTCTTCCCCTGTGCGTCATTTAGAAGTGAATCTGACTGAAGTTTGGCATTGTTATTTACATTCCTGATAGCTAAGAGATTATACTGTTACTTTAAGTTTGTGGTTTTGGTCATTCATTGGTCTTCAAAACGTGTTGATTATCGACAATATGTCGCCATATTGCTTATTGGGTTGTATTTTCACAGAGAAATAATTGAAAATAGGTATTTTTCTAGACTTTCTGGGTTTTTCCCTCTAGTCTTCTCAACACCTAACGATAATTAACTTGCTATTTTATCTTTAATCTCAGGTGATGAGATCTGTAAAGCAGGCCCTCCTGGGCCCCCAGGATCTCCAGGTGATAAAGGACTTCAAGGAGAGCAAGGAGTAAAAGGTTTGATCCCAAGCAGTTTCTCATTCTTTAAAGTCATTAGTGGAATACCCTGCATCTAACTTCTATCTTAAGACATATCATCTCCTTAACAATAGTGTATTATTTTCGTAATTTGGTTTCATATCTCAGCTCTTTTTAGCTTACAATTTCTAATAACTTGACTCCAGCACACCTCCCATTGAGACCTATTTTAGATTAGGCATAACTTAATGGTATATTTTCTTTCTTCTTAATTTACCTTAAATTACATGACCACTCATTAAAATCAACTCTATGATTCAGCTTGACTCATTTATTTCCTCACTTTCTTTTATTCATTTGGAACTAAGGTTTAGCATCTTCATTTCTCTTTTTATACTTATAGGTAATTATTACCCTCCCCCCACCCTGCTCCCCTACCCACCCACTTCCACTTCTTGGCCCTGGCATTCTCCTGTACTGGGGCATATAAAGTTTGCAAGACCAAGGGGCCTCTCTTCCCAATGATGTCCGACTAGGCCATCTTCTGCTATATATGCAGCTAGAGACACGAGCTCTGGGGGTACTGATTAGTTCTTAACTTGCTTCCTTCTTCATTGACAAAGTAATAACAAACACTTGCAAGGATCTATGTCATCACGTACACAGAGATACTTACATTTGTGCCCAGGCAGTACCTTTTTAAGTAATTATAGTTACTGTTTATTCTTAAAGCCTGGTAGTCTGGGTGCCCTCCTGTTTCCCTAAGAGTTTTGGTTAAAAAATTCTTACCTAGTATTTCCAGGAAAGTTAATTACCATAGTATATGCCTTGTGCTTCACAGGAAGAAAAACAAGCCGATGAAAAATATGGAGGCTCTATTTAAATAAAAATGCTGGATAAGTCATCCAGCAGACAGACATGACAGATGAAAATGTAACCATTTTATCTAGTGTACAATAAACATATTACTACAAAGAGGACTGTGGTAATAAATTAATAGTATCATACAGCTGTCCTGTAAGAGTATATTTTTGTCTTGCTGAAATTGGTTGGGGCTAGAAATCAACATATAAGTGGCTAATAATATTAATGACAAAGGGAGCAATTTTGGTCACTATAGTTGAAAAATAACAATGGTTTTCTATTGCCATTAGTTTTGCTTTAATTTTACATGGAAATTCTAATGTAAATGATTATTTACTTTTTGTTTTGTTTTGTAAGAGTTTCTTACATTTCTACCTATTTATGGTAGACTGAAGTTAGTGTTAAGTGGTAGTGTTGAGTTTGGAATTATATTAAGATTTGATTGGGTCTTTTGTAGCATTAGTTTGTATTTTTTTAGGAGTGATGCTAGCATTTGCATATACTACACCAGTATCAGTAGAAAAGCATTCAGACCTGGGATACACTAATTGAATAATTGAAGGTGTTAATGGTGGCTTTTGATAGAGTAAATTAGAGTTGTATTATTAACAAATTATGAGGTAGGATTTTTTGTTGAATTTGATAATATGAGAAATTGAATAATTTATGAAGGTAAAAAAAACAGATCTTGATTAAGATGCAATAGATATATGACTGTGTTATAATACTTTGGAATTTGAATTACAGTGGTATTCTTGGTCTTACTTGTATTTTTATGGTAATTGAGATTGCTCAAGTAATAATAGTAATGCTCAAGCAATAAATAATAATAAGAATTAAAAATAAAGGTACTACAATTAAGGAAATAAGTATAATTATTTATCTTTTAACTATTTAATTATCTTTTTTATTCAATGGTAATTGTCAAGTGTTTATGTTTGATATCTAAATGATTTGAGGAACTGATTTCTTAACTAGATTAAGTCTAGAAAAATTGAAGCTCTATTTTTAATTATTAGTTTATTAATAAGTACATTCATTGTAGTTGAAAATCCAGAAAATTGGAGGAACTGCAGGTAGATGAAGAAAATTAAGTTGTGAGATGATGGTGAGGGAAGTCATGGAAGGAATGCATGTGTAAATATTTATGGGGCACTTTTGAGACAGTATCGTTTGACACCTGAAATCTTGTGAAATGCTACCAAATAGAGGAGTGTTTCATTGGCTCAATAAATAATGGGAGTTGTTTTCTTAAAATTAATTAATGCAAAGAATCCAGACTGTCCTGAAATGTTGAAAACGAGGATTCATTTGTGGTATACAGGTATTGGGAGATGGAAAAGAATATGATCAAAATATACTGTATAAGCCAGGCAGTGGTGGCACACACCTTTGATCCCAGCACTTGGGGGGCAGAGGCAGGCAGATTTCTGAATTCGAGGCCAGCCTGGTCTACAGAGGGAGTTCCAGGACAGCCAGGGCTATACAAGAGAAACCCTGTCTTGAAAAAAAACTGTATGAAAAATTAAATAAATAAATAAATAAATAAATAAATAAATAAATAATATGAATAGCTTACCAAGTAAGGGTAGATGGGATAGCTAGATTTGTAAGATTGCCACAAATTCTTCCAGGGTGATAGAGGTGGAATAGGGTAGGATAGTTTGTAAATCTTTAAGCAAAATATATAGTTTGGTCATGAATTCCCTTGTAGTATTAAAGGCCAAATAACTAGTGGCGTATGCCTAACATATGAATGTGCAATTCATTATTTTAGGTCTGCTTGTGGGAAAATGGAAGTTTGTTATAATGATGACTCTTCTGTTAAATATCCACCAGCTTTTCATGTAAATCACAGTGAAAGCTACAGTTCAGTGTGGCTTGTATGTTTCACCATAAGCCATTCATTTCCCTTAAAAATCTATAACTTGGTCCTACTTCCTTATTCCACTTCAGCAGATTGATCTATGGGCCATTCATCGCCTATACATAGCACATATATGCTATACTTCTTCTGCAAATGCCATGCCTTTCATTTTGTTTATGTAGATATCTTGTCAATGAGATCTATCCTGACCTCACCCTATTTAAAATCTTTCTCCCACCTAATCCTCCCCAGCACACACTCAGTCACACCTAAATCCATTTTCCCCTTACAAATGTATTTTAATACACAATTAAAAATAACTGGATTTAACATTAAACTATTTAATATATAATTTAATAATTTGTCATCTTTACTGTTTATTATTTTTATTGGTAGGAAGTTAGCTCCACAAAAACATGGAATTTTGTCTATTTTCTAAATTAGTGTGTCAAAATGCTTCAAGTTGTTCTTTATATATACTAGGCACTCAGTATTTATTTGTCTAAAATTTAATTTTAGACAGGCTTCTCTAGTCACAATGTTGGGTAGGAATTCTATTATTCCTTACAGCTGTCTTCTTTAGAATCCCATCTATAGGATGGAACACAGGGCCCCCAATGGAGGAGCTAGAGAAAGTACCCAAGGAGCTGAAGGGGTTTGCATCCCTATAAGAGGAACAACAATATGAACTAACCAGAACCCCCAGAGCTCGTGTCTCTAGCTGCATATGTAGCAGAAGATGGCCTAGTCGGCCATCATTAGGAAGAGAGGCCCCTTGGTCTTGCAAACTTTATATACCCCAGTACAGGGGAATGCCAGGGCGGAGAAGTGGGAGTGCGTGGGTAGGCGAGCAGGGCGGGGGAAGGGTATAGGGGACTTTTGGGATAGCATTTAAAATGTAAATCAAGAAAATATCTAATAAAAGAAAAGAAAAGAAAAAGAAAAAGAAAAAGATTAAGAGAAAGAAAGAATCCCATCAAAAGAAGGTTTAAGTAACCCTTCCAATAATATTTGGTTTTTTGCCAGGTGACAAAGGTGATACTTGCTTCAACTGTATTGGAACTGGCATTTCAGGGCCTCCAGGCCAACCTGGTTTACCAGGTCTCCCAGGTCCTCCAGGTAAAATATCCTTCATATAGTCAATCTTTTAGAATACTCGGGTTCTTTTGAGTGTGCTAATTGTTTTATTATGCAAGTTTACCATTTTTTACCTAGTCACTTATGTCTAGAAAGTTTTGAGTATGAAATGCCTCTCTTCAGAAATAAATTGCACTTCTGTATGTAACTGGAAGCTACCAGCATTATCTATCGCGGTATTTGGTATTATTCAAAGAATTACATTGTCCCAAAAGTGAAATGACATTTAGAGTAGGAATTTTCTTCTAGAAAACTAGGCAGAATGTTCATACTATCTGGAACATGAGTATGGTTTCCAGATGCAGAGTCATTGGGGATATATTGTCATTAAGGAACAAGGTTTATATTAAACTTCTGGCAACCAGCTGCCAATATTCCTTGTACATATATGCCTCCCTCCTAATTCTGAATCATTTTTTTTCAGAATCGCAACCATTCCACTCCATTAACTCTTTATATATGCTAATATTGCATATTCTTGAGGTTATATATAAAATGTGTGTCCAGGCTGATGATAGATTCCAGACTGATTACCAGTCTAGTACATGTATCAGTGACACAAAATCATTAGGAATTAGGAAATAACTTAAACAAGTTTCATTAGCTGCCACTAGGAGCTAGTAAATAATGCAGTTAGTGCAAAGATTTATCTGTATAACTGATGCTTTAGTAACATTTTTTCTTGTAATGTTTGGTACTAAACATCTCTTAAACCAAATCTTAAGGAATGACAAACCAAAGAAAGAGCTAGCAAAGATATAGGAAGATTGTATAACTGAAAATTAAGATAGCAGGCTCCTTTCCTGTCTTTTCCCAGTAGCAATAGGATGGGTATAAGAACTAATGCCCAACCTCACAGTTTCTAGTAGCTGCAAACTTTGCAAAAGAATACTCTGGAGTTAGAAAATACCTGGGGATGCAATGCTGTAAGTGCTGTTAAATATTAATTTATAAGAAACTTTGATTTCTTCCTATTGAGAACACCAAAAGAGGAAAGAATCGGAGTTAAATGTGGTAGAGCTCTCGGTTTAAAAATGAAGTTTGTGATGTGCTGATTTCTAGATGCATGTGGTTGGGGTGGGGGCATTTAAGGCCCAGTGCTCACCTGATCTATGTGTGTCGTAGGACCTCTTGGAATCCCTGGAGAGAAGGGGGACAAAGGACAAGCTGGGATAACTGGTCCAAAAGGATTGCCAGTAAGCTTTGATTATGTTATGAGCCACAGAGCATTGGAAGATGCCATGCACCCTTTGATTTTTCACTTATGAGCAGATACATATAAATTTAGTTTAAATTATAATTTATTTTATTCTTTCCCTCTCTCTGCTTTGCCATCCTTATTTCATATGTTACTTTGTATGGTAAATGTTATTGCATGGGTTAATGGAGCAAACTGGAGGGGAAAATGTTAGAAGATATTCTGATTTACTTTTTTTTTTCTTCTCCCACATTTTTCTTCCAACTCAGGGCATACCTGGACCTCCAGGTGCTCCAGGCTTTCCAGGGACTAAGGGTGACCCTGGGGATGTCTTCACTCTTCCGGGAATGAAGGGTGACAAAGGAGAGTTGGGTTTCCCTGGAGCTCCAGGGCTTCCTGGTCTACCTGGTAGTCCTGGAAAGGATGGTTTGCCAGGACTTCCTGGCCCCAAAGGAGAGCCTGTGAGTTGGATTAATATTCTTGCTTTTATGTCAAATTGTCATTTAGTAATGTTTCCTATAGGATGAGGTTTATGTCAATGGTAAAACTTGTACTGGGTTTGTGCGAAGTACCTAAATTCAATTTTCAGTACTCTCTACCCCTTCCAAAAGCAATTGCTATATTAAAATAAAAAGGGAGCCTACTTAGATGAATACTTTACTGATGCCTAAAATAATACAATTTTACAGTGAAATGGTACATTGATACT